>OZ038316.1:29256180-29278109 GCA_964035775.1 Osedax frankpressi
CATTCATAGTGAATTGGTGCTCAAAATACGCTCGGGAAAGTAGCTCTTTACGGGAGAAGATCGAAGTAACGGCGAATTAAACGTAGAACACGGGAGATGAGGACATTACGGATGACGCATCGACACTAAATCTAGCGGAGAGAACGAATCATGGTGGTCTGGCCACAACTCGTGAATAGGACATGACAATAGATGTTTTCAATTCCGTCGACGACAAACGGCCGATAATGGCGAATTACTCACCCTAAGACACACCTAATTGTGTACCAGACTGGATAGCGGTTAGCTTACCTAGATCACACTGAACCATCAGTCGCCAATGTAAATGTCAATACGATACAGTTATGCGGTGTAATGACCCGATCGAAATGTCAACTAAAAGCTAAATGTTCGCGGGAAGTTTCGTTCGCCAGTTCTACATTGTCATTGAGATGTGAACAATCGTTTATTTGTTATCGTAGGAGGAGATGTCGACACAATGCGTACACGCAACAATACGCACTGCAATGGTATTATATTGCGGTAACATATAAACGTAGTTATCTTTGTATACGCAGGAAGTTCTGATTAAGAACCTATGTGTTATTTCTATTGATGATATTCGCTCTCAGATGTCGATGGTCTTACGATATAATATTAATAATCGAATATTAATAAAGTATCATCCCATCAAATAATACACACATTGTATACACCGCAATTAATGTAAATGCTATAGGTGATTTCATTTTATTAATGATTATAGATGTTTATTCTATTTAAAAATATAGAATTATTTGTATATTAAAAGTATTATATAATAATTACAAAACTTTGTTTGCCGAAGTGAAAAGCTGTTCCCTGAGCGATATCACTACATCGTAACATTTGTTTACTAATAACATTCTACCCTTATGACTATTGGGGTTAACTGCGATACCTTGATTTCGATTTGGCCTCGTTCCTCGAGATCGAAGTTCTGTTTGCTCAACAATAGAAGGTCCCTCGTCGTTTGGCTCAATTGGATACGTTCGGCTAGGAATGAAGGCAGAAGTTGTCATAACTGATGCATCGTTATCGTATAGCAATTAAGTGCTTTGATTCGAATATTTCAGACTATTTCAATCTAATTTCATGAATTCATTAATACTAATTAATGCTATGATTGTTATTATGTAATAATAATTAATATAAACATTAATGCTAATTAAGTCTAACATTAATATTAATGAGTAATAATAAATACAAACATTAATACAAACATTAATACTAACTTTAATTCTAACATTAGTACTAACATTAATACTAAATATTATTAATTATTACTAATCGATTAAATAATAAAATACGTATTCAAAAACTTATCTACCATAAAAGTAATAAGAAGGATCTCTCATAATATTATCTCTCAGTCCAAAGATATTACTAAATTATAGCTAAGTGTAAATTTAGATTATCAATTGTTCTTTATTGCGAATTTGCCTAAAAATCAAACTAGAGTAGCATTTTATGTAGGTTCATCTCAAGAACAATTTGAGAACATTTTAATTAATTTTATATTCTGATTTCATTTATAATAGTTTTGATAATAATAATATAATATATATATGTATATATATATATATATATACAAATATTTATATATTTGTATATATATATATATATATATATATATATATATTTATATATATCTTCGCACAAAACATCTTTAATTACGAAATTAAAATTATCTCATACCCTATTATTCCTAAACCTTCAATTGATTTACACCATTAATAAATTAATCAAATAATCTATTTATATATATATATATATATATATACATATATATATATATATATATATATAATAATTATAACTATTCTAGATGATATCAAATTATAAAAATCTATTTTAACCTTTGCCATTACTTTCCATTCTTGAAGCAGTATTAATTGTATCTCCAAATAAACAATATCTCGGCATTTTTAAACCCACAACTCCAGCAACGCACGGCCCTGGAAAGAAAACATAGATAGGTCAAGATTTAATAATGCATGTGTGTATTAATAGCGTATACCATAATTAGATGCATTCATTTCGTAGGTGATTAATGGGTAGTGGTGTAAACATCCCTACGCATATAACCTATAGGATTAGGTACACAATTACATAACTTTCTTGATATGAGAATATAAATATCATGAAGGTTATGCAACGGTCTAAATAGATCTCGGAAGAGAATCTCTAATGCAGTTATCGTTAACTAGTGTGTCATCATCGAGTGATAAGTGCAGTATTATGCAAGAAACATAGTGGTAGTGTAGATGTCAGTAAGAAGTGAATGGTATAATTAGGCCATTACTATCTCTGCTAAATCATCATTACAGTGTTGTTTCTATGTCATGGGCGATATCGTTAGTGAAGTTAACATAAAAAGTTATCGTTAATATCTTAATTAATTAAGCGAGTATTAGATTATTCACGAGGTCATTTAGGTATTTTATAGAGGTCTTTTATTTATATTATCCGGGTTGCGTTGGTTTCCCATTCGGGTTGTTTAGAGGTCGAATATAGATCACCGACCGCTGTGAATTCCACTCCGGATCTGCAGTTTCACGTCGGGAAGATGCTTAACGGTAAACGTCCCGAACTCCTGATTTATTCGCAATGCCATCGACGCGATTTCCGGGGCGTGGTTATTTCCGTTGCGTATGGGAAGCCCGCTGCAAACCATGTACGCATCTCCTATTGTTTCCACCTGAGGGAGAGACGGGGTGCTCGTATCGGTAGGGGTACGGTGTAGATGAATCACTACTCACGACACGCGTTAGGCTTACATGCACATTCGGCATACCGTACGAGTAATTCAGAACGATTTTGGATGTAGGCTAACGGTGGAGATTATTTGTGGGCGAGTCTGGTTTACATCTAATAGGCGTGGCTAGCTCAGAAGGTGGGCGGGGCATAGCCTACCTTGTAGACGTCGAACATCTCGAGGCTTCCATCGAAACACACGTAGAGGTCGTTCAGCATGTCGACGATCTGCATGGGCGTGGATTGGGCCGATATCGAGGTGAAACCCACGATATCGCTAAAGTAGACCGTTACGCTATCGAATTGCTCGGGCTCTACCTTTTTACCACACTTCAACTGCTCAGCGATAGAGCTGGAGTAGGCGGGGCGTAGGTTAGGGGCGTAGGTTAGGGGCATAGGTTAGGGGCGTAGGTTAGGGGCGTAGGTTAGGGGCGTAGGTTAGGAGAGTAGGCGGGGCGTAGGTTAGGGGCGTAGGTTAGGAGAGTAGGCGGGGCGTAGGTTAGGGGCGTAGTTTAGGAGAGTAGGCGGGGCGTAGGTTAGGGGCGTAGGTTAGGGGCGTAGGTTAGGGGCGTAGGCGGGGAGTAGGTTAGGGGCGTATGTTAGGGGCGTAGGTTAGGGGCGTAGGTTAGGGGCGTAGGTTAGGGGCATAGGCGAGGGGCGTAGGTTAGGGGCGTAGGTTAGGGGCGTAGGTTAGGGGCGTAGGTTAGGGGCGTAGGTTAGGGGCGTAGGCGAGGGGCGTAGGTTAGGGGCGTAGGTTAGGGGCGTAGGTTAGGCGCATAGGCGAGGGGCGTAGGTTAGGGGCGTAGGTTAGGGGCGTATGTTAGGGGCGTAGGTTAGGGGCGTAGGTTAGGGGCATAGGTTAGGGGCGTAGGTTAGGGGCGTAGGTGAGGGGCGTAGGTTAGGGGCGTAGGTTAGGCGCGTAGGTTAGGGCGTAGGTTAGGGACGTAGGTTAGGGGCGTAGGTTAGGGGCGTAGGTTAGGGGCGTAGGTTAGGGACGTAGGTTAGGGGCGTAGGTTAGGGGCGTAGGTTAGGGGCGTAGGTTAGGGGCGTAGGTTAGGGGCGTAGGTTAGGGGCGTAGGTTAGGCGCGTAGGCGAGGGGCGTAGGTTAGGGGCGTAGGTTAGGGGCGTAGGTTAGGGGCGTAGGTTAGGGGCGTAGGTTAGGGGCGTAGGTTAGGCGCGTAGGCGAGGGGCGTGGGTTATAGTTGGCGGCATGTACGGTAGGTGGAGTTCGCGACGGGTTGGGGAAGTGTGGTGGGTAGTAGTAGAAGTGTAGTGGGTAGTAGTAGGAGTGTAGTGAGTAGTAGTAGAAGTGTAGTGGGTAGTAGTAGGAGTGTAGTGGGTAGTAGTAGAAGTGTGGTGGGTAGTAGTAGAAGTGTAGTGGGTAGTAGTAGAAGTGTAGTGGGTAGTAGTAGAAGTGTAGTGGGTAGTAGTAGGAGTGTAGTGGGTAGTAGTAGAAGTGTAGTGGGTAGTAGTAGGAGTGTAGTGGGTAGTAGTAGAAGTGTGGTGGGTAGTAGTAGAAGTGTAGTGGGTAGTAGTAGAAGTGTAGTGGGTAGTAGTAGAAGTGTAGTGGGTAGTAGTAGAAGTGTAGTGGGTAGTAGTAGGAGTGTAGTGGAACACGTTATTAAGTGGACATATGGTGGACCTGGCAATGCGGTAAGGGTAAAGTTTTTTATATTCTGATGGTAGTGCGTGAAGTATCATAATTTACTTGAGATTATATACATATAGTGTACATGACGGATATATTCATTATTAGATAACATTGTATATTATATAACATTGTATATCATATAACATTGTATATTATATAACATTGTATATTAGATAACATTGTGTAGTATTGTATACTGTGTATACTATACAACATTGTATAGTATTGTATACTGTATATGATAAAATGAATAACAAATGGATTATTATATATTAGAATGTAGGTTACCGCACTAATTGAATACGTAATATCTATTTGTGGGACATGTGGTTAAAGATGGGTTCAAACCGAGATTTGTTTTCAGTAGAATTGTTTATCTACAGTTTGTGCATTTTAGTGTGAACATGATTTCTCGATATATTTTACATTTTTGAGTATTATAATTACTGATAATATGTGCGAGATAATCAACTACCGTCAGATTCACAAAATCCTTAAATGCATCATGGGAAATTTAATGTGTTAACATTTGAATAAATAACTCTTGAATAATATATTAATTGATGAAAAAGTCATATGTTTAACGTATACGTTCGTTTACGGGACGTTTATTATCCAAATATAAAAACCCGTCGATTATACAAGTAGCCAGATTAAAAATATGTATTTTTATTAACTCCTACATATTTTAAATAATATTCCATTATTATTTTATACAAAAATCATTTAACGTGTAGAACTTACCTACATTATTTTTCACAATACCGCATATTTGGTTTAATATACGTATTAACATATCTTTTTAATAACTAATAGTGTAATAGCTATAGATAATGCGTAGTTTTTGTATTAGAAATAGATTATAATTCAAATTCAAATATTAATTTCATAGTTTGAAATCGTATTATTAAAATGGGCGTGTCCTATCAATTATGCGTCATCGACAAATAATTATACTGGCAAAATCTCGGTGGGAACCCTTTTTTTTTAGTTGCATCTTATTCGGATGAATTATCCTCGAGGGTAGTCCTGCGTGGACAAATCGCTTCACTCTGGACATTCTCTTAAGTATTAAGATCTTAGTTAAGAACGTCTGTATTAACTTGCTACTGCTGATACTCGATACATACATTCTACAGAGGTTGGGGGTATTGTACAGTTCACGGTATCAATTATATAGGAACAAATGTAGAGCGGTGTTTTTAGTTTTAAAATACGTATTACTTGTTGATCTGTTTAGTACGTACCGTAAGGTAGCAATGGAGTTAAAGTAATCAGGTTTCTGTATACGATATACGGTTTTTATAAATCAGTTAGTAATTCCGATGAGTTTTTCTGTATGTAATTAATCGTTGTTATCACTAGAAAGTCTTGTTGTAAGTATAGAGGGGAGTAGGTTACCGATTAGTAGTTCTACAAGAATTGCCTTAAATTGCCTTAAAGCGTACATTGCATAAGAGGCGGGTAGTTGTAATTGTCGCCATTGGGATATGCGATTATCTAATGATATTGTTTTAGTAAACTACGTACGTAGACATGTGGTTGTTAGTCAAGTATCTGCCAGGTGAAGATCAATGTAACGGTGATAGAAGTATTTAGAAGTAATTACTTCTGAGGTGTTCACATTATTAACGATGTATTGCACAGCTGTAGTTGATTGTTAATACATATGGATAGGTTTATAGATTTCTGATGTAGTCTAAATGCAGTGCCGCGTATCCTAGTTACTAGTAAGCTAGCGTTTAAATGCGTTATCTATGTATTAACAAAACACTGGTCCAACAATAACTATATGGGATAGTCAGTAAGTCAAGCGTCGTCTTTATCTATTGAATGATTTTTAACCTGTGTAGAGTGTCATTAAATAGTGATAGTACGTAAAATGGTCTCTGATATTAAATAGTTCTGTAGTTATTATAGTTGTAAGTTGTCCGTTAATTATTAGTATGTTGGTTTTTTTAACATTTTAAATAGAAATAGAAGTTGAGCTATTGTTACGGACTGACTTTACAACAAGAGGATATCTTTTTATTATATTAGTTAAAGTAGTATGATTTAGATGTATTGATATATTTCAACTGAATTCCTTTATAATCGACTTAAATAACCCATCACATATTATTAGTATTTATATTGGAGAGATTATGCGATTTTTTATATCGATTTGAGCTAATTGAAGCTTATATGTCATGCTTAAGTTAGTTATATCAGTAGTGGAGATGCTTTGTTGATAATATTTTAATAGTTGAATATGTTTTTTGATTTATAAATAAAATCTGTTTTATTTTATTGGTGAAGTATTTAATTAATTTTGAAAATAGGACATTTTCTGGGTGATCTGAAATTTTAATGTAGATTTACTTTTGGAATTTACTGGAATAATACTGGAATTTATAATACAATGAAAACGACTATAGTAATTTTTATATAAATATACGTTATCTCTATAAAATGTGGCTCTTATTAAATAGAGCTATATGGACATATTGATGGTCAGTTAAACATTGACGGTAAGTATTTTTAATTATGTAAGTTAGCATGTACATATTCGTATAGATTAATAAGTATCGAAAGTAAGATATAGCAGAGTATTGTCAGTATTATTTGTATTGTATAAAGTATTTTGCTAATAGGTAAATGTCTCATATTGGATTATGTTAATGTATTCGCAATTTGTAGTTTCCCGGTTATAGACTAGAACATTAATTATAGGTTAGACTTAGCGGGAATTCAATATCTTAGTATCTAGTCAGTAAGACGAAATGTGATGGTTTATAAATATTATATTGTCACAAGTTTCATGAGTGTTTTAGGATATTTCTAGTTGAATGTGTTTCCATATATATATGTGTCACGGAAATTAAACTGCTGTTTTAGGTGTATGCAATTATATATATATATATATATATATATATATATATATATATATATGTATATATATATATATTTGAAAGGTAAACTATGAATTGTATCTATAAAGATATGCCAATTAACATAACCAAATAGACACCGTTTGAAGTATCTAGATATTTAATCAGTTATAATATCAGTAAATCGTTTAAAAAGTTTATATAATTATTGTCTGGAGAACTCATTATAAGTTTGCAGGTGATTTTTTTGTTAAGTCGCGTTATCATTATTTAAGACCCGTTTTATTATTATTTTTGTTATTTTAGTCATTATTTATTAGTAGGTAATAATTTGTGATTTATATATATATATATAAATAAGGTTATGTTTATGGTATTCAATTAGTAATTCAACTCCAACCTGGCATAATTTATATATTATTTCATAAATGTAAGGGTTTCAAATAAAGGTATTGTAGTTCTTTAGTAGTCGAGTTTCATTAATATCTATCATGTATTGTTAAGTAAGTGGATATAGTGGGTATTAGACAGTTGTAGTGATTGTATGAGCCATCAGTTATGTTAGTTTGCTATTATTATCTAATTACATTATTGGTGGTTAGCATTTGATGGTATTATGTGGTCATCATTCGCTTCATTTGTATTCGTATTTGATAAGTTTAGTATTCACGTATTTGTGATTTTAATGTAGTTAACCCATTCTACCAGTTTGTCCTGTTGATACTGGGTTTAGTCAGTTGAAGCGTAATTATCCTTTGTTCCACAAGTACAGTACCACCTTTCTTATTGTATTGGGTATGTATTATTATGTTGGTTATTGTGAAGTATATTAATGTATAAGTTTATTTTGTATACAACTTCATATGATAGGAATAAGTGTACTGGAATATTGTTTTTATTAGTTATCGTCTGTAGATAGGTAGAATGATTTATCATTAGCAGTTTAACATTAATAACTTTATTACTTTGTTAGGAGATTATTATTTATTTAATTTATTATCTATTTTTTCTAATTCAGTCATTACATTTATCCTTTGTATAATGCATTTGAATTCAGGTTTGGAAAGGTTTATATTAGATTTAGTGCACTCATTAATGTATTAGTTTGCTGTAATATAAACCTTAAACGCATGAAATGATATATATATATATATATATATATATATATATATATAGGTTTTAGAATATACATAAAATGAATATATTTAGATTAAGATACATGCCTTAAAAATAAGTTCGTATTATTTTAGTATTAAATAAAAAATAGTATACTACATTATCATACGGACTGACGCTATGTGCATTGAAATTCATTTCTAAATATTAAAATAGAGAATTGATACAATATAATATCTCGCAAATAAATACAACTTTGCTTAAATTCAGGATTTATTTTTAAGTAGGAAAAAAACTATTAATTTTATGAATTTTGTACTATATTAGACGGTATACTAAAAAGTAGTATATACAATGTAAAGTTTGGATATATCAGCCAATCATCGTGGATTATTTGATTAACATTATACACTCTTATATACTATTTTATATATTATGTATATTATATGCTACTATTTAATAAAAACTATATATCAATAACTCTTATGCATGACTAATAAACTACACAATTCACACGAAGACAATACTATTACTAGGTAATTGGGTAATATAAATGGTTTATCCTAACACGGGCAATATGGTTAGCAAAAGCTGTTCAATTTTCTTCTGTTCGATGATCAATAGATTTGTTCGCTCAGCGACCAGACTCTCCAGATTATTGGCGTAGTTCTCCATTCGATGCAGTAGGTTGTCAAGGATATTGGTGTTTTTACCGCTAGTAGCAAGTGAAAGGATTTTAAAATCATTCACGAGGAGTTTTTGCCGGACAAGAAAATTCACCATTAGTCAAGTATTAATATGACATGTCATGGAATGCAGCGATATAAAGTTAACTAAAGGAATGCATAGATTTGAAGTAAATGGTTAGATTTACAAGAAAATCAATGTTAATAATAAAACGTGTATCCTATAGGAATAGATGGTGAAGTAAATGAAGGTGGCGAGGGCAAGCATACTTTTAAGTTATTAAAATGTTGGTTTAAAGCAATTGTATATTCGGAGGAAATTGCTATCAGGAAAATAAAGGTTATGTTTACCAACGCCAGGGGTATTTTGATAGTTGCGGCCAACTAAACGGGCCTGGCTACAGATACCAACGATTTCAAGGACGTGCAAGTATTAGCTACGCTGTGGAAGTCTGGACGTTTCGACGATTTCTCGCTGAGGCAACACGCTATCAGGGAGTTCATTTCGGGAGGTTTAGCGTTTTCATTAATACGTGGTCGCTTCTCATTCGATTCGTCTCCCTGTTTCACCAACCCGACGATTTCTGTAAATTATGGAAATTAGTAGTGAATCGCAGGATTTATTAAAATAACTTCAGTTATAAATAATCTATTTTTGCTTCAATTGCGGACTCGAGTTACAAATCATCTAATTGAGTTAACAAATCATTGAATTTAGTTATAAATCATTGAATTTAGTTATAAATCAATGACGGCAGTTGATAAACATTTACTTTTTTTATCAAGTGCAATTAAAACTAAACGTTTGAAGTTATACATCTTGAATTGGTTATAAAAGCAACAGATAAAACAAAAAAAAACACATCCGCTTAATTTCACCATTAATTTAAAGTTCGTTACTCGAATAAATGAGTATACTATATAGTATACTATATAGTATGATGTTTTTAATTTATTAATACAAATAGTTTAAATATATTAGAAACATCTAACTTTTTATTTTCATTATCATATTTAATAGGATATGAAATTCCATAGTATTAATAGGTTTTAAAGTACTAAACTTATCGAAATTAGTTTTCAGGGTAATCGGATATGCGATAAAAGTAATTTCTATGTTATACCTAATAAACACTTTACGAGATACCTACTTTCTTATAACATTCATTTTGGTTAAAATAACATCGATTAGCAAATGGAAAACGACACCACGCATTGTTGCGAACCTTCTATATCCAGGCACTCGTCATTGTCTAAATAAGGTAGATCCCGGGTCATTATCTCGCCCAACACAATGCCGAAACTGTAGATGTCGCCTTTTTGCGTATACTGGCAATCTTCGTGCCTCAGAATCTCGGGTGCGACCCACAGCATTTCTGACGGAGGAGAGAGAGAGAGGCTATCAGGTGTTTACGTGGCGTACTTCGATCTGCATACAGCTGGGGTAGTGTGAAGTTAGAACACGATATCTCCGAGGGCGTGGATACGAGCGGTGCGGTGGATACGTGTAGGAATATGCGCGTTCGTCGGTTTATGCGAGTACGTCTATAGACGTGCTGTATACAGCTGTAGTACGTGCTGTATACAGCACGCCTGGTCATTTGTAATAACGGCCAGACGTAGGTGCGTCGTATACGTGGGAGTGTAGAACTCCGTACGCGTATGGCGATATCGGCTGGGTATGAATCATATCGCATGAGTTGTTTGCGGGTAGTACGTTATAGGTGTCTATTCTGAAATATTAAATTACTCGCATACCTCAGTCTGATAGCGCCTTGAGGATTGACACATAGCATTACGATAAGATACTTGTTTATAGCAAGGATAGCATATTCAAACATTAAGTAAAGTTCCGATTAAGAAATTTATATGTAAATATATCTAACGAAATATCTCCATTTTTTCGGTTTCCTGATTTTTGGTTGTGTTGTCGTCTTCGTAAAGTTTTGGTAGACCTGAATATTAAAGAATTTGTAATTACTTAATAATTACTTTTTAATTACTCAATTAATTACTTATTCTATTATAATTAATATACCATCGCTACTCTTTAAACGTATCCACTTTGAGTTAAATCGACTATTAACCTAATTGTCTTAATATGCATACGAAGATGTGTTACTTTATCAATACTTTGTGTTTTACGGTAAAAAGGGCGATATTACCGAAATCCGTGAGCTTCAACACGAATCTGGAGTCGACTACGCAGTTCGAGGATCTCAGACGACCGTGCACTTTGACCTCCGAGTCGTGTATGTAGGACATGCCTCTGACGACGTCCATGACTAACGACATGGTGAATAACTCGTCGAGTTTTATGCTGTCATTAGCGAGTATGTCCTGTTTGCGGTTACGACTAATTAGTGAATGGATTCGTCAGGTATAATATCATCGTATATCATGCGACATCATCATTACCTACGTCGATTATGTATGAGTGTATCGTATGCTGTTGCTATATCGTAAATATGAATAGTCACGATGTATAATATTTCTAATAAATAATACGATAATAAATAATAATAATAGGATATGCACCGAAATAATAAATAGTCAAAATATTGACTATTTATTATTTAAATAAATGTTTTAATCTATTCATTTTAAGTCTGCAGATGAGATTTATCATGATAAGATTAATAAAATATGAATAAAAAGATCAATATAAAATTAAATAAAAATATCAAGAAGTGTATAAATATAATTAATTCAAATTAATATAAAATATCATTACAAATGTTTTTAAAAAAATTTTAATTTAATAAAAATGAGTTATAAAAAAATTAATAAATTATTGAAACAATTATTAATGTGAATATTAATACAAAATATTAATAAAACGATAAATTAAAAGATTAATAATAATAGCAATACAAATACGAATAAAAATAGTAATAAAAAGATAAAGAAAAGTATATTAAAAGGTTAATAAATGTATAAAAAGATTAATACAAAAATAATTAAATTGACAAATAAATAAATTAATAGAAAGATAAATATAATATTAATACAATTTTCAATAAATTGAAATTGCTTTTTCTATGTGTAAGTCATCAAATTGAAGTATTAAGGTCAACCTAATATTATTACTAGTTTATCTATATATTACACTGTGTATTTAATGGTTGGCAGAGTTGGTTAATAAGCTAGACAGCCAACTCTCTAACCTGCAGGGAGCCTTTAGCGCAGTAGACGTGCAAAATTATGCACTTCGGTACATCTACGACTACTCCAACGAATCTGACAATGTTTTCATGTTGCAGAAACCTTCTCTGTCGGGTTTATGGTATTACGATATAATCAAATGGTTGTTGGTATATTGATAGAGTTTTGCTGAGAAAATGGGTAATCTATGACATATAAAAATCTATATACTTTATTGGGATAACATTATAACTGTGATGCAGATATTTTAAATATTTAGATACTGGTCTACTGAATGTTCCCACTACTAAATATATTAATATATTTATATAATTAAATTTATTATATTTTGTTATGGAGAGAATTGTTTATAAATCATTATATAAAATTGTAAATAAATTGCATGTATCACCGATATCATATTAATTGGAATATATTCTATTAGGATAAACCCTCATCAGAAAATAGTCAATATAAGTAGTGAAATGCTTTTAAAAAGAAGCACCGCATAGACTTGACATTTAGTTTCAATAAATCGATAAGATTCCTAAGATTCCTAAGATTCCTAAGATTCCTAAGATTCCTAAGATTCCTAAGATTCCTAAGATTCCTAAGATTCCTAAGATTCCTAAGATTCCTAAGATTCCTAAGATTCCTAAGATTCCTAAGATTCCTAAGATTCCTAAGATTCTTTTGATTCCTACGATTCTTTTGATTTTTAAGATTCCTAAGATTCCTAAGATTCCTAGGATTCCTAAGATTCCTAAGATTCCTACTAATTAACAAATTAGCCGATATTTTGAAAAATGCAAAATGACTGCAGTTTCTTTCTCTACGTGACAAGTTCGTATCCGATGATGCTATAACAGTATTCCTATCTGACAAAAAGTTAATAATATCTGCTCTATTCTATTTAATATTGTATTCGTAATGGGTGTTACACAGTCCAAATTATAGCTAGTACAAGTTTGTTATTGCAGTTACTAGATTCGCAAACTACAAAATTATGGAGAAATGCATGCATGTTCTTCCATATAGAAACCACATAATTATACTTTTAACGAAAAATGTAAAACCATTTTCAATATTTGAGAATTTTTAGTTAGAGGAAGATTATATCTAATACCAACAAAAATACTTTAATTTGTTTGATGATTAGTCATATAGAAGTTGAAATGGTTCTGTTCATAGTAAGATATATACTAAATTCGTACTCTACAATGCTAGACAACTTTACTAAAGACATGACTATATATAAGACATAGTGGAAAAACTCTTACATATTGTCATATATACAGAAAGAATATAATAAATAAAAAAAACATTATAATAAACTAATTTTAGTTTTAAATATAAATTATAACAATTGTATTTAAATTATTTATATTATGAGATATATTACAATAAGTTACTAAAAAATAGATTTATTTCTGCAAAAAGGAAAACAGTTATATAAAATACACTCTGGATAGTAATCTATTTGGTAATAATATACAATGGTTCATTGTACAAATGTAATGATAGTATAACATATATTTTAAACTTGGGACAATTATTAAAATATTAAAATAAGAATACACCATTTACCATTCAAGGCAAATTATTCAAATATTTTATCTTTTATTGTTAGCTTGTTATATGTATAGCATTTTACATATTTTGATTTTATTACTTATTTTTTATATTTTTTTTCTTATATTTATAATATTTTACATTGTTTATATATTTAAAAAAAAATTATTTTATATCTTACGCGGTTAAAATTATGTTGTTATATACACCTATACATGCCCATATTTATTACCATATTTATACAGTTGCTTTAATAATATCAATGTTATTACATTTTTTTATTTGATCTAATTCATATTAGTTTATGTTATGGTAAATGTTAGGTTATGTTAAAGTGTTATAGTCGTTCAAATTAACTTACATATTTACTTGAAATTTCAATAACACCTTTCTGAATCCCACACTAAATATACTATTTCATTATAAATTAACTAACCGTAATACCAAGAGCCTATATAAATATTCAAGAATTATAATGTTTACGACAAATTTAGCATCCTATATAAATTTTATTTTTTTTACAAAATATTTTCATTATCTATTTTTTAATTTGATATTGTATTTATATTTTTCTCAATTGCATCATCTAAATGGTATTATTTAAGTTGTTAAACTCAAAGATTCAGTATAATTAAGTTAAAATGTTTAAATAATTAAATTAAGTATGTTTATAATTAACTGTATACATTAAATGTAAGTAATGTTGGTCAGAAAAGAAATATGATTATTCAACAACGAAAATCATTATTTAACAAATTAGTTAACTATCATTTGAAATCTTTAACATATTACATAATTAACGAATTTTCAATATATAAAAATATTTATGTTTACAATATTTTAATAGCATAATACATAATATAATAAATGAAATCACCAATTTACTGAGAAGGTGTAATTTCAACGGTTATCAAATAGTAACCGAACACTAACCGTTCTGATTTCTTTCAAGAGGTCTTTATTCACGGTGGCTTTCTTCTTACATTGTCTTAATGCCACCGTAACACCCTGAACATAGCGGCGTTATCATTGTATCAGGTATACGCGAAGTAGCTTATGTATTACCTCATGAAGGCCTTACTTTATTAAGGTATTATCTCATCAATGTATCAATGTATCAAAGTACTTCTTTATCAAGGTACACCATTATGACAGTACTACCTTATTGAGGTCCTATCTTATGACATGTATAATTTATTTAGAATATATTTTATAAATATATTGCCTTATGAAAGTTCTACATTATGAAGATCTTATCCTATGATGTACTACCTTATAAAGAGCTTACTTTATAAAATTCCCATCTTATGAAAGTGCTACCATAGGGAAGTCTTACCTCATTAAGGTATTACCTCATCAATGCCTTAATTTAAGAATCATACCTTATGCAATTCCATATTATGAAATCCCTGACACATGAAAGTTCTACATTATCCAGATATTACCTCATCAATTCCTAATTAAATCATATTTCTACTTACCGAAACAATTGCAACTTTAGCGAAGACTTTTTGTTCATCTAAAGTATTCTGATTTAGATTGTTAGAGTAAATTAGTCTAAATATATGATATAGTTAATATGATATATATATATATATATATATATATATAGCATATATATAGCATATAGCATAATATGTAGCGTATATCAAGACTTGTGCGTAATTAAGTATTTTATGACATACATAAAAATAGGTATTCATATTGGTTTACACATTTATAAAAAATAGATATGTGTAAATATTATTAGTAACAATTGTAAAGATAACCTAATCTATAATACAATGTAGAGTTCATAGCCTATACTTAACTATATAATATACCGTATAATATACAGTGTATATTGTACACTTATATGTTCCCAATAATGGACTTTTTATAATTAAATCAATAGATAAAAATATTAATTATTTCTAATTACCCTAATATTTTTTATTTCTAATGAAACAAAAAGCTACAACTATATTACGATGATCAGTGTTGTAATATACACGTGATTTATAGAATACAATGTACTTATAGCCTTATAATTATAGTAGTTTGTAAATTACTTAGATACACCAATTATCATTGCAATATGTTTATATAATATCAATATATATTATTTATAAGATATCTAATTAATTCTTTACCTGGAGAAATTTTTAACAAATATGAGATATCGTTATTTATTATGAAATATCATTATTGATAATTCTATAAATAACAAGAGAAAACTGCGATTGTCTAAGACGTGACCAAATAACTTATGATAGAACTGCAAATAAAGTAATCTATCCTAAAACTTAATAAGTCCGTATGCGTTTATACTTAAAGATTAAAGTAAAGTAATCATGAGTGACTTTCATATCGATGAAGTTTCAATTTAACGAACCTGTCTCATCAGCATTTGAGATAGTGCTCCTTGACCAGAATTGCCTTGTATTACCATATCTTCTGACTTCACCATCCAGGTCATGTCCTCCAGTTGCTGCTTATCTCGGTAATACCTTTATGATGACTTAATTAATATTCTACTACTACTACTACTACTACTACTACTACTACTACTACTACTACTACTACTACTACTACTACTACTACTACTACTACTACTACTACTACTACTACTACTACTACTACTACTACTACTACTACTACTACTACTACTACTACTACTACTACTACTACTACTACTACTACTACTACTACTACTACTACTACTACTACTACTACTACTACTACTACTACTACTACTACTACTACTACTACTACTACTACTACTACTACTACTACTACTACTACTACTACTACTACTACTACTACTACTACTACTACTACTACTACTACTACTACTACTACTACTACTACTACTACTACTACTACTACTACTACTACTACTACTACTACTACTACTACTACTACTACTACTACTACTACTACTACTACTACTACTACTACTACTACTACTACTACTACTACTACTACTACTACTACTACTACTACTACTACTACTACTACTACTACTACTACTACTACTACTACTACTACTACTACTACTACTACTACTACTACTACTACTACTACTACTACTACTACTACTACTACTACTACTACTACTACTACTACTACTACTACTACTACTACTACTATTACTACTACTACTACTATTACTCCTACTACTACTACTACTACTACTACTACTACTACTACTACTACTACTACTACTACTACTACTACTACTACTACTACTACTACTACTACTACTACTACTACTACTACTACTACTACTACTACTACTACTACTACTACTACTACTACTACTACTACTACTACTACTACTACTACTACTACTACTACTACTACTACTACTACTACTACTACTACTACTACTACTACTACTACTACTACTACTACTACTACTACTACTACTACTACTACTACTACTACTACTACTACTACTACTACTACTACTACTACTATTACTACTACTTCAGTTACCTGTAAAACAAGCCGGATGCCAATGAAAGTAGAATGGTAACTAGTAATATAGAGGCCATGTAGATCATTCCGGAAGAAATATATTCTAAAATTGCAGTTTCTTCGTTAATAATACATTAATGATACATTAATTATTACAATTATCATACGGATTTATTATAATTTATATTTTATTTTCTAAATATATGTCTATAGGAAAATAGTTAACAAAAATGTCAACGAAATAAAAATGAAATAACAAGTTTTTTGTAAATAGATATTTATCAATTGTTGAATAAGTCTAAAATAATATAATATACGTAACTAATTAATTACACAATAGTATGTCAATAGTATACGATAACAATGTAATATGTTTTTATTGATATTTATAAATGTATAATCAGCGAAGATATATATATATATATATATATATATATATATATATATATAGAAAGTAATAATAAGACATAAATATGATATTAATTATATAACGAATTTATCTTTAATAAATACATGTAGGTTTACATAAATAGGTTACCAATTATGTATTTTAGTTTACCATATGAGGTGTAGCGAATTGGTATAACAATTATTATTTATATTTGATCGTAATACGGTAGTAAATGGTAGCAGAGTATTAATTGGTAGTAAAGAATAGTAAGTCATAGTAACTTAAAACTGGTAGCATGAGTAACAAGTGGTAATCTCAAAGTTCTTTAGAACTTTGTGTGTGGATATAACTGAATGTTATTACTTAGTTACAAATTTAACAGCAGTGCGGTAAAGTACTCGGAGTGTTGCAGGATATTAGGAGACGTGTTGAGGTAGTTTTGTTGATTAACAATCCACAATAAGTATCTATATACAGTTTATATACGCAGGTGTTCATTAGTTAGGTAACATAGACCTTTTGGTTCAGATTGATGATAATTATTATTATTCATGATTATACCGATCTAGAAGGTAATCATTTAAGTCGGGTATTATGAATTAATTTTAAAATACATATATATACATATATATATATATACATATATATATATATATATATATATATATATATATATTTATATATATTGTATGGTATAACATATGTATATATATGTATATTTATATATATGTATTCATATGTTTATTTTTCCATACTGAATTATAAAAATATTAAGGCGTCAAAAATACTCCAAAGCATAACATTATGAAAGTAACTAAACATTTATATTGAATTTCATCGCATCGGCAATTCGAATTACCATATTAAATAATCTAATCAAGTGTCGAATTTAACGTATGTTAGGTATTGTTGTTTACGAAGCACTGAGGGTAGTTTGGTCTATAACTGCTGTGCGTAGGACTTAGTCAATAGCGCTATTTGACTGCTTGAGGAATCCGTGTACCCGAGATAGGCTTTCTATACGCAAAATACATATACGTATATAGGCTATTATAATAATGATATATACTACTACATATATCTAGAGTACTTGTCTACATATAATTTGATTATCTTTGGTCGTATAATACGGACCAATGAATTATGGGAAAGATCAATTTTGATCATTCTGGTAGAGCCCATGACATAAAATAGTAATTGAACGACGCCAGGAAATCTAATTTACACGTTTATAGTCTAGAAAGTACAGGTAGTGTGCTGTATAGACAACGCTATATATAACTAGTAGGGGTCCGACTAGTGTGGACTGAGACTAGGGACGGACCTTTAGACTTCTGCGTGCCAAGCTCGACGGACACTATATCTATTAAACCATAATCACTTAAAAATGAATCTGTCGGACTCGAAACACGATATATATATCGTGTTTGTTTAATATCGAGATTAGTTTTGGTTTTTACATCAGATATTGTGAAACGCGAAATTGGCGATATCAATTAAAATGTATGCGTTAATATCAAATTTGTAAATAGATAATATGTAATTGTTTACATATCGTATATTCTGTATTATATAGGACATATTGTGTATTTCTATATATTTAATGTAAATATATAGTAAAAGATCAATAATAAGTTAATAATTAATAACTATTTACAGATTTTTATTCATAATGATCTATCGTAAAAGGAAATATATTTACATGTCACCTGCCACAGAAATAAATTTGTATATACCGATAAATCATACATTTATTAATATTTAAGTTTGATTTTGTTGTTCTTTTTAATGCCTGACCTAAATGTAAGACGTACTTAATTCTCTGATTTAGTTAAGTCTATGATTAATTATATATACGCTAATAAGTTCATTAATTACTGCTTTTTCTCAGAATTGTAACTGTATTATAATATATTTATTTATATAGTAATATATGTATACAATTATAGAAATAATATCATATAATATAATATATTTATTCTTGAGTTAATTTAACCATATTTTAAATCTGATTTATCAATTATAATTTAAAATCAATATTAAAAATTATCATAAAGAGAAAATACTATTCATAGTAAATATTGCTTATAGATATTATTAATAAATAATATAAATATGTATTTATCGAACAAAAAGTGCGTGTCATTGAATAATATTGCATATGAAGTGAAATAGAATACTAGGATTTGATTTATTGATTTTTATGTTTGCGCATCTTATCTCTATATATAGCTTTATTGTGTCGAAGTGCGAAGTAGTATTTTAGACGTGACGTCACTGACAATAATAGTAAAATAGTAATTATACAATAGCATATGCACAATACAATAGTATAATACATTCTTCAATTATATAATATATTCTAGTATCATAAATGTTTATTATCCTTATAATATATTTTTGGACAACGTTTTTGCTTAATTTTAAATAATTTATATTTTGTGGAATAATAGATTTATTATATTTAAAATTATTTTGAATCACATTTTTTCTGTTATATAAAATATAATATATTTTATTAAAATATAATATATTTTATATCCTAAAGATGTAATATGTACTAATTTGTTTCTTATCGGTGAATCTATAAACGAACTTATATTATTGTTTTAATGTATTTAATATCGATAAATGTTCTATTATAGCCAGTATTTAATTATAATGGATTATAATATATAAGGATATGTATTTTAAATGGTATACTTATAACTAAATATATATATATATATATATATATATATATATATATATAACTCTATACATATGTATATATATAGAGTTAACATATGAATAATAACAATAATTTAAATTATGTAATGTTCGCGTTTAAGCGATGACGTAACCTTTCTTTTTACATCGGTCAAGTTCTCCTTTGAATCCGCAGTACGGCATATTTAGAGGTAAGTGACCTCCGAGCCACTGAATATCCACGACCTTCGTGTATCCATAGTCGTGACCCCAGTAGTTTGCTACAACCTGTAGGCGGGGCTTATTGTAGTGTGGGCGTGTCGGAGCGTAGTGTCGTAGAAGTGGGGAAAACTCCACATTGACTTGTAATGCAAACCATCAATAAATTAGATATTTTAATATAATTTATTACAATGATTATTATGTATGAATACGTATTTAGTATGTGAAATATTTGTATGTATTTATGTATGTATGTATGTATATATGTATGTATGTATGTATACAAGTATATAACTATCGTTACATACATTATGAATACGGATGCCGACATGTTGTATTAATTGTTGAAGTAGTTTATATAATAAATGTTACATAATAAATGTTACATAATACATGTTACATAATAACTGCTACATAATAACTGTTACATCTTACGAACTCTGAACTCGCCAGTCTCCGAATCCATTTTGTTGATCGCGAAACTTGTTTGTCTGTCTCCGTTGTCGTCTATGGAGATATTCCCGCTGATCCCTTGTTGTCGAGATTACGTCACGGTACGATGTGAAAATGCGGACGATGTTTATTTGACTTTAAATTCACGATCAATTATGTAACGCGGGTAGTTAAGGTTGGTTCTAGTGAAATAACATATTTGTGGCACTAATTACCTTCGAATTTACGATTCCAAATCAGTCTTGTGAAATTGTAGCCGTCTCGGTAAGAGGTATTAGACTCAAAGGCGGAGATCAAACCCATTCCGTAAAGTATGACGGAATCGTAAAAGGCTCCGACGAAAAAATTCACCTTCGAACGGAATTGACGTAACGCAGATTTCAAATCAAATACAGATTTGTAAAGTATTATTATACGTTCCGCTAATTCTCTCTATTATATAACTATTGATATTTCATTATAAGAAATATATTCGCAGTATATCGCAGTCTTCCATCACTGTTTGCGCAGATAATCGATGAAACCTAAATTATAAACTGCGTTCCTAGTACTTAATACTACTTGACAATGCTATTACCACTACACATGTTGTATATTCACTACTAGTCGTATATTATTACTATAAGCGTTTTATATTCATTATGTGATGGTATTTTTAAAATGAGGTGTATTTTTCAATATAAATGTGATAGATTCACTATATGTAATGAATTATAACGGTTTATGTTAATACCATTTAAATTGTAATACGATATAAGAATATGTTATATTATGTTTACAACTTATTTATAATAAAATATAAATGTTATGTAAAATATATATATTCTCAATATCAACTATAAATAATTACTATAGTATATATATATATATATATATTATATATATATATATATATATAT
>OZ038316.1:29280809-29372598 GCA_964035775.1 Osedax frankpressi
GTGTTAGTAGAGTAATGTGTTGTGTTTACTTGTGTGAGTAGAGTAATGTGTTGTGTTTACTTGTGTTAGTAGAGTAATGTGTTGTGTTTACTTGTGTGAGTAGAGTAATGTGTTGTGTTTACTTGTGTTAGTAGAGTAATGTGTTGTGTTTACTTGTGTTAGTAGAGTAATGTGTTGTGTTTACTTGTGTGAGTAGAGTAATGTGTTGTGTTTACTTGTGTGAGTTAGGTAATGTGTTGTGTTTACTTGTGTTAGTAGAGTAATGTGTTGTGTTTACTTGTATGAGTTAGGTAATGTGTTGTGTTTACTTGTGTTAGTAGAGTAATGTGTTGTGTTTACTTGTGTTAGTAGAGTAATGTGTTGTGTTTACTTGTGTTAGTAGAGTAATGTGTTGTGTTTACTTGTGTTAGTAGAGTAATGTGTTGTGTTTACTTGTGTGAGTAGAGTAATGTGTTGTGTTTACTTGTGTTAGTAGAGTAATGTGTTGTGTTTACTTGTGTTAGTAGAGTAATGTGTTGTGTTTACTTGTGTGAGTTAGGTAATGTGTTGTGTTTACTTGTGTTAGTAGAGTAATGTGTTGTGTTTACTTGTGTTAGTAGAGTAATGTGTTGTGTTTACTTGTGTTAGTAGAGTAATGTGTTGTGTTTACTTGTGTGAGTTAGGTAATGTGTTGTGTTTACTTGTGTACGTAGAGTAATGTGTTGTGTTTACTTGTGTAAGTAGAGTAATGTGTTGTGTTTACTTGTGTTAGTAGAGTAATGTGTTGTGTTTACTTGTGTTAGTAGAGTAATGTGTTGTGTTTACTTGTGTTAGTAGAGTAATGTGTTGTGTTTACTTGTGTTAGTTAGGTAATGTGTTATGTTTACTTGTGTGAGTAGAGTAATGTGTTGTGTTTACTTGTGTTAGTAGAGTAATGTGTCGTGTTTACTTGTGTGAGTTAGGTAATGTGTTGTGTTTACTTGTGTTAGTAGAGTAGTGTGTTGTGTTTACTTGTGTGAGTAGAGTAATGTGTTGTGTTTACTTGTGTGAGTAGAGTAATGTGTTGTGTTTACTTGTGTTAGTAGAGTAATGTGTTGTGTTTACTTGTGTTAGTAGAGTAATGTGTTGTGTTTACTTGTGTGAGTAGAGTAATGTGTTGTGTTTACTTGTGTTAGTAGAGTAATGTGTTGTGTTTACTTGTGTTAGTAGAGTAATGTGTTGTGTTTACTTGTGTTAGTAGAGTAATGTGTTGTGTTTACTTGTGTTAGTAGAGTAATGTGTTGTGTTTACTTGTGTGAGTAGAGTAATGTGTTGTGTTTACTTGTGTTAGTAGAGTAATGTGTTGTGTTTACTTGTGTTAGTAGAGTAATGTGTTGTGTTTACTTGTGTGAGTAGAGTAATGTGTTGTGTTTACTTGTGTTAGTAGAGTAATGTGTTGTGTTTACTTGTGTGAGTAGAGTAATGTGTTGTGTTTACTTGTGTTAGTAGAGTAATGTGTTGTGTTTACTTGTGTTAGTAGAGTAATGTGTTGTGTTTACTTGTGTGAGTTAGGTAATGTGTTGTGTTTACTTGTGTACGTAGAGTAATGTGTTGTGTTTACTTGTGTAAGTAGAGTAATGTGTTGTGTTTACTTGTGTTAGTAGAGTAATGTGTTGTGTTTACTTGTGTTAGTAGAGTAATGTGTTGTGTTTACTTGTGTGAGTAGAGTAATGTGTTGTGTTTACTTGTGTTAGTAGAGTAATGTGTTGTATTTACTTGTGTGAGTAGAGTAATGTGTTGTGTTTACTTGCGTGAGTAGAGTAATGTGTTGTGTTTACTTGTGTGAGTTAGGTAATGTGTTGTGTTTACTTGTGTTAGTAGAGTAATGTGTTGTGTTTACTTGTGTGAGTTAGGTAATGTGTTGTGTTTACTTGTGTGAGTAGAGTAATGTGTTGTGTTTACTTGTGTTAGTAGAGTAATGTGTTGTGTTTACTTGTGTTAGTAGAGTAATGTGTTGTGTTTACTTGTGTTAGTAGAGTAATGTGTTGTGTTTACTTGTGTTAGTAGAGTAATGTGTTGTGTTTACTTGTGTTAGTAGAGTAATGTGTTGTGTTTACTTGTGTTAGTAGAGTAATGTGTTGTGTTTACTTGTGTGAGTAGAGTAATGTGTTGTGTTTACTTGTGTGAGTAGAGTAATGTGTTGTGTTTACTTGTGTTAGTAGAGTAATGTGTTGTGTTTACTTGTGTTAGTAGAGTAATGTGTTATGTTTACTTGTGTTAGTAGAGTAATGTGTTGTGTTTACTTGTGTTAGTAGAGTAATGTGTTGTGTTTACTTGTGTGAGTAGAGTAATGTGTTGTGTTTACTTGTGTTAGTAGAGTAATGTGTTGTGTTTACTTGTGTTAGTAGAGTAATGTGTTGTGTTTACTTGTGTGAGTTAGGTAATGTGTTGTGTTTACTTGTGTTAGTAGAGTAATGTGTTGTGTTTACTTGTGTTAGTAGAGTAATGTGTTGTGTTTACTTGTGTTAGTAGAGTAATGTGTTGTGTTTACTTATGTGAGTAGAGTAATGTGTTATGTTTACTTGTGTTAGTAGAGTAATGTGTTGTGTTTACTTGTGTTAGTAGAGTAATGTGTTGTGTTTACTTGTGTTAGTAGAGTAATGTGTTGTGTTTACTTGTGTGAGTTAGGTAATGTGTTGTGTTTACTTGTGTACGTAGAGTAATGTGTTGTGTTTACTTGTGTAAGTAGAGTAATGTGTTGTGTTTACTTGTGTTAGTAGAGTAATGTGTTGTGTTTACTTGTGTTAGTAGAGTAATGTGTTGTGTTTACTTGTGTTAGTAGAGTAATGTGTTGTGTTTACTTGTGTTAGTAGAGTAATGTGTTGTGTTTACTTGTGTGAGTAGAGTAATGTGTTGTGTTTACTTGTGTTAGTAGAGTAATGTGTTGTGTTTACTTGTGTTAGTAGAGTAATGTGTTGTGTTTACTTGTGTTAGTAGAGTAATGTGTTGTGTTTACTTGTGTTAGTAGAGTAATGTGTTGTGTTTACTTATGTGAGTAGAGTAATGTGTTGTGTTTACTTGTGTAAGTAGAGTAATGTGTTGTGTTTACTTGTGTTAGTAGAGTAATGTGTTGTGTTTACTTGTGTACGTAGAGTAATGTGTTGTGTTTACTTGTGTAAGTAGAGTAATGTGTTGTGTTTACTTGTGTTAGTAGAGTAATGTGTTGTGTTTACTTGTGTTAGTAGAGTAATGTGTTGTGTTTACTTGTGTGAGTTAGGTAATGTGTTGTGTTTACTTGTGTACGTAGAGTAATGTGTTGTGTTTACTTGTGTAAGTAGAGTAATGTGTTGTGTTTACTTGTGTTAGTAGAGTAATGTGTTGTGTTTACTTGTGTTAGTAGAGTAATGTGTTGTGTTTACTTGTGTGAGTTAGGTAATGTGTTGTGTTTACTTGTGTACGTAGAGTAATGTGTTGTGTTTACTTGTGTAAGTAGAGTAATGTGTTGTGTTTACTTGTGTTAGTAGAGTAATGTGTTGTGTTTACTTGTGTTAGTAGAGTAATGTGTTGTGTTTACTTGTGTGAGTAGAGTAATGTGTTGTGTTTACTTGTGTTAGTAGAGTAATGTGTTGTATTTACTTGTGTGAGTAGAGTAATGTGTTGTGTTTACTTGTGTTAGTAGAGTAATGTGTTGTGTTTACTTGTGTTAGTAGAGTAATGTGTTGTGTTTACTTGTATTAGTAGAGTAATGTGTTGTGTTTACTTGTGTGAGTTAGGTAATGTGTTGTGTTTACTTGTGTGAGTAGAGTAATGTGTTGTGTTTACTTGTGTTAGTAGAGTAATGTGTTGTGTTTACTTGTGTTAGTAGAGTAATGTGTTGTGTTTACTTGTGTTAGTAGAGTAATGTGTTGTGTTTACTTGTGTTAGTAGAGTAATGTGTTGTGTTTACTTGTGTTAGTAGAGTAATGTGTTGTGTTTACTTGTGTTAGTAGAGTAATGTGTTGTGTTTACTTGTGTGAGTAGAGTAATGTGTTGTGTTTACTTGTGTGAGTAGAGTAATGTGTTGTGTTTACTTGTGTTAGTAGAGTAATGTGTTGTGTTTACTTGTGTTAGTAGAGTAATGTGTTGTGTTTACTTGTGTTAGTAGAGTAATGTGTTGTGTTTACTTGTGTTAGTAGAGTAATGTGTTGTGTTTACTTGTGTGAGTAGAGTAATGTGTTGTGTTTACTTGTGTTAGTAGAGTAATGTGTTGTGTTTACTTGTGTTAGTAGAGTAATGTGTTGTGTTTACTTGTGTTAGTAGAGTAATGTGTTGTGTTTACTTGTGTTAGTAGAGTAATGTGTTGTGTTTACTTGTGTTAGTAGAGTAATGTGTTGTGTTTACTTGTGTTAGTAGAGTAATGTGTTGTGTTTACTTGTGTTAGTAGAGTAATGTGTTGTGTTTACTTGTGTTAGTAGAGTAATGTGTTGTGTTTACTTGTGTTAGTAGAGTAATGTGTTGTGTTTACTTGTGTGAGTTAGGTAATGTGTTGTGTTTACTTGTGTTAGTAGAGTAATGTGTTGTGTTTACTTGTGTTAGTAGAGTAATGTGTTGTGTTTACTTGTGTTAGTAGAGTAATGTGTTGTGTTTACTTATGTGAGTAGAGTAATGTGTTATGTTTACTTGTGTTAGTAGAGTAATGTGTTGTGTTTACTTGTGTTAGTAGAGTAATGTGTTGTGTTTACTTGTGTTAGTAGAGTAATGTGTTGTGTTTACTTGTGTGAGTTAGGTAATGTGTTGTGTTTACTTGTGTACGTAGAGTAATGTGTTGTGTTTACTTGTGTAAGTAGAGTAATGTGTTGTGTTTACTTGTGTTAGTAGAGTAATGTGTTGTGTTTACTTGTGTTAGTAGAGTAATGTGTTGTGTTTACTTGTGTTAGTAGAGTAATGTGTTGTGTTTACTTGTGTTAGTAGAGTAATGTGTTGTGTTTACTTGTGTGAGTAGAGTAATGTGTTGTGTTTACTTGTGTTAGTAGAGTAATGTGTTGTGTTTACTTGTGTTAGTAGAGTAATGTGTTGTGTTTACTTGTGTTAGTAGAGTAATGTGTTGTGTTTACTTGTGTTAGTAGAGTAATGTGTTGTGTTTACTTATGTGAGTAGAGTAATGTGTTGTGTTTACTTGTGTAAGTAGAGTAATGTGTTGTGTTTACTTGTGTTAGTAGAGTAATGTGTTGTGTTTACTTATGTGAGTAGAGTAATGTGTTGTGTTTACTTGTGTTAGTAGAGTAATGTGTTGTGTTTACTTGTGTTAGTAGAGTAATGTGTTGTGTTTACTTATGTGAGTAGAGTAATGTGTTGTGTTTACTTGTGTGAGTAGAGTAATGTGTTGTGTTTACTTGTGTTAGTAGAGTAATGTGTTGTGTTTACTTGTGTGAGTTAGGTAATGTGTTGTGTTTACTTGTGTACGTAGAGTAATGTGTTGTGTTTACTTGTGTAAGTAGAGTAATGTGTTGTGTTTACTTGTGTTAGTAGAGTAATGTGTTGTGTTTACTTGTGTTAGTAGAGTAATGTGTTGTGTTTACTTGTGTGAGTAGAGTAATGTGTTGTGTTTACTTGTGTTAGTAGAGTAATGTGTTGTATTTACTTGTGTGAGTAGAGTAATGTGTTGTGTTTACTTGTGTTAGTAGAGTAATGTGTTGTGTTTACTTGTGTTAGTAGAGTAATGTGTTGTGTTTACTTGTATTAGTAGAGTAATGTGTTGTGTTTACTTGTGTGAGTTAGGTAATGTGTTGTGTTTACTTGTGTGAGTAGAGTAATGTGTTGTGTTTACTTGTGTTAGTAGAGTAATGTGTTGTGTTTACTTGTGTTAGTAGAGTAATGTGTTGTGTTTACTTGTGTTAGTAGAGTAATGTGTTGTGTTTACTTGTGTTAGTAGAGTAATGTGTTGTGTTTACTTGTGTTAGTAGAGTAATGTGTTGTGTTTACTTGTGTTAGTAGAGTAATGTGTTGTGTTTACTTGTGTGAGTAGAGTAATGTGTTGTGTTTACTTGTGTGAGTAGAGTAATGTGTTGTGTTTACTTGTGTTAGTAGAGTAATGTGTTGTGTTTACTTGTGTTAGTAGAGTAATGTGTTGTGTTTACTTGTGTTAGTAGAGTAATGTGTTGTGTTTACTTGTGTTAGTAGAGTAATGTGTTGTGTTTACTTGTGTGAGTAGAGTAATGTGTTGTGTTTACTTGTGTTAGTAGAGTAATGTGTTGTGTTTACTTGTGTTAGTAGAGTAATGTGTTGTGTTTACTTGTGTGAGTTAGGTAATGTGTTGTGTTTACTTGTGTTAGTAGAGTAATGTGTTGTGTTTACTTGTGTTAGTAGAGTAATGTGTTGTGTTTACTTGTGTTAGTAGAGTAATGTGTTGTGTTTACTTATGTGAGTAGAGTAATGTGTTATGTTTACTTGTGTTAGTAGAGTAATGTGTTGTGTTTACTTGTGTTAGTAGAGTAATGTGTTGTGTTTACTTGTGTTAGTAGAGTAATGTGTTGTGTTTACTTGTGTGAGTTAGGTAATGTGTTGTGTTTACTTGTGTACGTAGAGTAATGTGTTGTGTTTACTTGTGTAAGTAGAGTAATGTGTTGTGTTTACTTGTGTTAGTAGAGTAATGTGTTGTGTTTACTTGTGTTAGTAGAGTAATGTGTTGTGTTTACTTGTGTTAGTAGAGTAATGTGTTGTGTTTACTTGTGTTAGTAGAGTAATGTGTTGTGTTTACTTGTGTGAGTAGAGTAATGTGTTGTGTTTACTTGTGTTAGTAGAGTAATGTGTTGTGTTTACTTGTGTTAGTAGAGTAATGTGTTGTGTTTACTTGTGTTAGTAGAGTAATGTGTTGTGTTTACTTGTGTTAGTAGAGTAATGTGTTGTGTTTACTTATGTGAGTAGAGTAATGTGTTGTGTTTACTTGTGTAAGTAGAGTAATGTGTTGTGTTTACTTGTGTTAGTAGAGTAATGTGTTGTGTTTACTTATGTGAGTAGAGTAATGTGTTGTGTTTACTTGTGTTAGTAGAGTAATGTGTTGTGTTTACTTGTGTTAGTAGAGTAATGTGTTGTGTTTACTTGTGTTAGTAGAGTAATGTGTTGTATTTACTTGTGTGAGTTAGGTAATGTGTTGTGTTTACTTGTGTTAGTAGAGTAATGTGTTGTGTTTACTTATGTGAGTAGAGTAATGTGTTGTGTTTACTTGTGTGAGTTAGGTAATGTGTTGTGTTTACTTGTGTTAGTAGAGTAATGTGTTGTGTTTACTTGTGTTAGTAGAGTAATGTGTTGTGTTTACTTGTGTTAGTAGAGTAATGTGTTGTGTTTACTTATGTGAGTAGAGTAATGTGTTGTGTTTACTTGTGTAAGTAGAGTAATGTGTTGTGTTTACTTGTGTTAGTAGAGTAATGTGTTGTGTTTACTTGTGTTAGTAGAGTAATGTGTTGTGTTTACTTGTGTTAGTAGAGTAATGTGTTGTGTTTACTTGTGTAAGTAGAGTAATGTGTTATGTTTACTTGTGTTAGTAGAGTAATGTGTTGTGTTTACTTGTGTTAGTAGAGTAATGTGTTGTGTTTACTTGTGTTAGTAGAGTAATGTGTTGTGTTTACTTGTGTGAGTTAGGTAATGTGTTGTGTTTACTTGTGTACGTAGAGTAATGTGTTGTGTTTACTTGTGTAAGTAGAGTAATGTGTTGTGTTTACTTGTGTTAGTAGAGTAATGTGTTGTGTTTACTTGTGTTAGTAGAGTAATGTGTTGTGTTTACTTGTGTTGGTAGAGTAATGTGTTGTGTTTACTTGTGTGAGTAGAGTAATGTGTTGTGTTTACTTGTGTTAGTAGAGTAATGTGTTGTGTTTACTTGTGTGAGTTAGGTAATGTGTTGTGTTTACTTGTGTGAGTAGAGTAATATGTTGTGTTTACTTGTGTGAGTTAGGTAATGTATTGTGTTTACTTGTGTTAGTAGAGTAATGTGTTGTGTTTACTTGTGTAAGTAGAGTAATGTGTTGTGTTTACTTGTGTTAGTAGAGTAATGTGTTGTGTTTACTTGTGTTAGTAGAGTAATGTGTTGTGTTTACTTGTGTTAGTAGAGTAATGTGTTGTGTTTACTTGTGTTAGTAGAGTAATGTGTTGTGTTTACTTGTGTTAGTAGAGTAATGTGTTGTGTTTACTTGTGTGAGTTAGGTAATGTGTTGTGTTTACTTGTGTTAGTAGAGTAATGTGTTGTGTTTACTTGTGTGAGTAGAGTAATGTGTTGTGTTTACTTGTGTGAGTAGAGTAATGTGTTGTGTTTACTTGTGTAAGTAGAGTAATGTGTTGTGTTTACTTGTGTTAGTAGAGTAATGTGTTGTGTTTACTTGTGTTAGTAGAGTAATGTGTTGTGTTTACTTGTGTTAGTAGAGTAATGTGTTGTGTTTACTTGTGTGAGTTAGGTAATGTGTTGTGTTTACTTGTGTTAGTAGAGTAATGTGTTGTGTTTACTTGTGTGAGTTAGGTAATGTGTTGTGTTTACTTGTGTTAGTAGAGTAATGTGTTGTGTTTACTTGTGTTAGTAGAGTAATGTGTTGTGTTTACTTGTGTTAGTAGAGTAATGTATTGTGTTTACTTGTGTTAATAGAGTAATGTGTTGTGTTTACTTGTGTTAGTAGAGTAATGTGTTGTGTTTACTTGTGTTAGTAGAGTAATGTGTTGTGTTTACTTGTGTTGGTAGAGTAATGTGTTGTGTTTACTTGTGTGAGTTAGGTAATGTATTGTGTTTACTTGTGTTAGTAGAGTAATGTGTTGTGTTTACTTGTGTAAGTAGAGTAATGTGTTGTGTTTACTTGTGTTAGTAGAGTAATGTGTTGTGTTTACTTGTGTTAGTAGAGTAATGTGTTGTGTTTACTTGTGTTAGTAGAGTAATGTGTTGTGTTTACTTGTGTGAGTTAGGTAATGTGTTGTGTTTACTTGTGTTAGTAGAGTAATGTATTGTGTTTACTTGTGTTAGTAGAGTAATGTGTTGTGTTTACTTGTGTGAGTAGAGTAATGTGTTGTGTTTACTTGTGTAAGTAGAGTAATGTGTTGTGTTTACTTGTGTGAGTTAGGTAATGTGTTGTGTTTACTTGTGTTAGTAGAGTAATGTATTGTGTTTACTTGTGTTAGTAGAGTAATGTGTTGTGTTTACTTGTGTGAGTAGAGTAATGTGTTGTGTTTACTTGTGTGAGTAGAGTAATGTGTTGTGTTTACTTGTGTTAGTAGAGTAATGTGATGTGTTTACTTGTGTGAGTTAGGTAATGTGTTGTGTTTACTTGTGTTAGTAGAGTAATGTATTGTGTTTACTTGTGTGAATAGAGTAATATGTTGTGTTTACTTGTGTTAGTAGAGTAATGTGTTGTGTTTACTTGTGTGAGTTAGGTAATGTGTTGTGTTTACTTGTGTGATAGAGTAATGTGTTGTGTTTACTTGTGTTAGTAGAGTAATGTGTTGTGTTTACTTGTGTGAGTTAGGTAATGTGTTGTGTTTACTTGTGTTAGTAGAGTAATGTGTTGTGTTTACTTGTGTTAGTAGAGTAATGTGTTGTGTTTACTTGTGTGAGTTAGGTAATGTGTTGTGTTTACTTGTGTGATAGAGTAATGTGTTGTGTTTACTTGTGTTAGTAGAGTAATGTGTTGTGTTTACTTGTGTGATAGAGTAATGTGTTGTGTTTACTTGTGTTAGTAGAGTAATGTGTTGTGTTTACTTGTGTTAGTAGAGTAATGTGTTGTGTTTACTTGTGTTAGTAGAGTAATGTGTTATGTTTACTTGTGTGAGTTAGGTAATGTGTTGTGTTTACTTGTGTTAGTAGAGTAATGTGTTGTGTTTACTTGTGTGAGTAGAGTAATGTGTTGTTTTTACTTGTGTTAGTAGAGTAATGTGTTGTGTTTACTTATGTGAGTAGAGTAATGTATTGTGTTTACTTGTGTTAGTAGAGTAATGTGTTGTGTTTACTTGTGTGAGTTAGGTAATGGGTTGTGTTTACTTGTGTTAGTAGAGTAATGTGTTGTGTTTACTTGTGTGAGTAGAGTAATGTGTTGTGTTTACTTGTGTTAGTAGAGTAATGAGTTGTGTTTACTTGTGTGAGTAGAGTAATGTGTTGTGTTTACTTGTATTAGTAGAGTAATGTGTTGTGTTTACTTGTGTGAGTTAGGTAATGTGTTGTGTTTACTTGTGTTAGTAGAGTAATGTGTTGTGTTTACTTGTGTGAGTAGAGTAATGTGTTGTGTTTACTTGTGTGAGTTAGGTAATGTGTTGTGTTTACTTGTGTGAGTAGAGTAATGTGTTGTGTTTACTTGTGTGAGTAGAGTAATGTGTTGTGTTTACTTATGTGAGTAGGGTAATGTATTGTGTTTACTTGTGTAGGTTGTTCAATGGGTAGGGGTCATGTGTGTGAGTGTGGTAATATGTCGGGGTCATTTGTATGAGTAGGGTAACGTGGTCATCTAAGTAAGTAAATATCGAGGCCAATAAACATTTTCACCAGTCGCGTCTTTGATCAGTGTCCACGGTAGAGTACGACAGTCCTGGTCACCAATTGGGGTTACCAATCAGTGTAACGAGTAGGGGGCTATGTATACTTAATACCTACTTAATACCTACTTGTAAGACTGTCACCATGGTCGTCAAGAGTTTCCTCTCGTTGGCCCAAATCTAAGGTATATAATTGTACCTGAGTGGTTTCTAGGTAGATTTTTACCTCGGGTAATAATACAGCATAGAATATAAGAGCTGCACCATAAGATATGACGTAAGGTATGCTATAAATAGGTTGGTGATATTATGTAATACCATAATACTTTATTATAATATCTATTGAAATTAGCTAAATGAAAGGGTATATTTATATAAGGATGTTAAAAGAGTAGTTAAAAGAGTGGTTAAAAGAGTGGTTAAAAGAGTGGTTAAAAGAGTGGTTAAAAAGGTGTTTGTAAGAGTGTTTGTATTAGTATTTGTTAGAGTAATTTTAAGTGTTCGGTTGTTAAAACACTCTATGTACAAATCACTAGACAATTACTAAAATAATTCTATTACAATTACGTGTCTAATAACTTAATTCTAATTGGTTATTTTCAATTACGTTCAATAAATAACTAAAGTAATATTTATGGGGTAATATAAAATAATACAATACGAAAAATGCCAACTTTAGAAATGTTACGATATATCAGTTAGTCTTCAAATATTTGATATTATATAATCGAATACATTAATATCATTAATGAACCGTAATAATTGTTTTCAATAATTTCAGTTAATTATTTATTAATAAATATATAATATGTATTACGATGTATTTCATTTACGATGTTATCTATATTATCTTTATTTTTAAATAGTGTGGAATTTCTCAATAATTGTATAGTAAATATTTGATTTATATTAATTTTGATAACAATGTTTAGAATGATAACATTAGTATATTATAATTTTAAATATAAATAATAATGTACAATAACCTATAAACTTATAATAGGTTACAATTCCACCAATCAAATCTATTCAATTTGAAAATCACCCAATCAGATATTCTATACAAATTTACATTTTAAATTAATAAATCTAGCACTAAATATGCTACAAACTATATATATATATATATAAATATATATATATATATATATATATATATTTATATATATAATACCACAATATATACTTATTTATCACATGCATGACAATTCTATCTACATAATCAATTTATTATTACAATAATATACATTTTATATTTTTAATAATTTCTGAAAAATATAATTTAATATAACGGATTAATTATTCTGACAGATGTTGTCTATGCACAGGTTGGAATATTAACAAAAGGACTTTTCCAAGAAGTGCAATTTGAATTACGTGCAATCTAGAGAAAGAATGTTTGTCATAGCTTTTATAATAATTACTGAGTCAAATACTTGATTCTAGTTCAATTATCCATATAATGGAGTCTACGATAATATTTGATACATACAATGTACACTGTACAATGTACAATGTACACTGTATAATGTACACTACACTATGCACATTGTACAATGTACACAGTAACTGTACAATGTACGGTGGACATTATACAGTATACGATATACAGTATTAGAAATATTCTTTAAATGAATATTAATGAATATTGAATCATATAAAAAAAATATATATCAGTATTTTAATTACTAATTTATGCTGTCATCGCATTGTTCTATATATTGTTTGTGTATATATAATACCGCTTCATTAGTAATAATAATATCAATGTACATGGCACTTGACTAACCACGTGATTTGGCATATAATTATATATTAACGTTTGCAATTTAAACAACCTGTTGTGATTCTACTAGTAGATATTGCATAATATATAATTAAGTATGGTTCCGTACTTAAAAGGCCTAAGATGTGCATTTATAGACTATATATAATTAAATTAATTACCCTACTTAAAAGGCCTAACATACGCATTTATAGACATTATATAATTAAATAGATTACTATGCATAGCAGGTCTTTACATTGTCTATATTTATAGACAATGTATTTGTTTTAAAATATTGAAATAAGTGGAATAACGTTTGTCTGAACATATAGCATGTATTAAGTATTTATATATGTATTAAGTATTTATATAAGTATTTATATATGTATTAAGTATTTATATATGTATTAAGTATTTATATATGTATTAAGTATTTATATAAGTATTTATATATGTATTAAGTATTTATATAAGTATTTATATATGTATTAAGTATTTATAAAAGTATTTATATATGTATTAAGTATTTATATATGTATTAAGTATTTATATAAGTATTTATATATGTATTAAGTATTTATATATGTATTAAGTATTTATATAAGTATTTGTATATGTATTAAGTATTTATATATGTATTAAGTATTTTTATATTTATTAAGTATTTATATATGTATTAAGTATTTATATATGTATTAAGTATTTATATATGTATTAAGTATTTATATATGTATTCATTATTTATATATGTATTAAGTATTTATATATGTATTAAGTATTTATATATGTATTAAGTATTTATATATGTATTAAGTATTTATATATGTATTCATTATTTAAATATTTATTAGATATTTATATATGTATTAAGTATTTATTTGTTGACACACAAATTTACGAGCATATGATAATTTAATAATTTGATTTGATAAAAATATATAATATTAAAAATTAGCTATAACATATATTGGGGAACAAAAATATGATACAAATGTTACAATTTCTCTAGAATTAATTATTGAATAACATTATAATGCATATTTACTAAACTATATTATATATATATATAACACGGTCATCATTTAACGTGAAATGTATAATAATTCAAATAATATATATCCATAGATCTATATATATAATGTTTGTTTATTTATTCTCTATTATTGTTTTTAGAGAAAAGCATCTAGATTTCTAATAATTAAATAATGATTTTCTCCGATTTATTTATTTTTCGAGCTGGGCTTAACTGAATAACTGTCAATCAATAATTACCCAACACAACAGCCATTTCTATTTATAACGTGGACTCTCGCATGGCGTTGTACTACAAATGCATATGCATTTCTTGAAATACAATTTAATATTTTTGAATGACCGACATCTAAGATTACCTATTACCTATTACCGCTACCTAATGGTTTCATCACTACCATCAACTTCGTGCTCTGGGTTTTAGATCGTGCATATATGTTATTCAAGAGTGTGTGGATGTGGAAACTAGCTGGATTTTAAATTGAATCCGAATGTGTCAGCGCATTTTATGCCCCGAAGTCGATGGTAGGTTATTTCTATATTTCTGTGTCATCGATAGAGAATTATTTATTTTGTGCCAAGTTAGGTGAAGATTAACTTGGGTTTTAGTTTAAATCGGTGTACTGTTCTGTGATTACGGATAGTTATATTGGAATAGCGAGGAGAAGCAATGCAATCTGATGTGTTATGACGTATAACGGTGTACGCAGTTAGGCGTATGTTGCATAACATGCTGAGTAGTGTAATTCAACTGTAACTAGTGTAGAAGTAATCTGAAGGGTGATATCAGTTTCTTGAGGTATTTGGATATATTATAGAGAAATCAAATGCAGAAGTTTGAATCAGTTGGAACTTGGATCTGACATAGTTTAGTGCCTAGATAGAGGAGTTGGAGTAGTGGTGTCGAGGTGGAATTAATAATGTAGCGGTAAGTAGTTTGGCTGTTGTAGAGTCAATAAAGGGTAAACTGTGGAGGATTTATTTAGTTGTAGGCGAGGTGGATTTGGAATGAAGATCGAATTTTAGTGTCAAAATGTCAAATTTTATCTGCGTATTGAATGAGGGAATTGTGCTAGGAGAGATTTTAGTATGCAGTATTTTAGTTCTGATGCAGTTGAGAGAGATTTTGTTGATAACAAATTACGTTTTTCAGAAATAAAATTATTTATATTAAAAGTGTTGTCTCGAAGTGTTGTTTCGATTAATCAATTTAAATGAAATATATGAACCCCGAGGTATTCCACGTGTGATTTTATATGGAGTCTAAAGATTGCATTTTATATTTACACCGTAATGTGGGTCAGAGAGATACACTGCGAATCATTCATGAACAGTGCCGGAGATACCTACGGATGATAATCTAGGGATGAGGATTATATCATCAAGATTAACAAATGCGGCGGTAAGGTCAAGACAAATGAGCATTCATCGTGTGTTGATGCATCGGAATAATGAATTGTATCGAGGATATGAATAATGGCTCTCTCGGAGCTTTCATGTTTATTGTATTCACTTTGGTAAGGTTCTAGTTTGTGATTTCGACAAAAAAGACGAGGATTTAAAACTGATATCACTTGCTTGGGGTTGCACTACTGGTGCTCCGTGGATTTGGTAGGCTATTATAGGCATGCCATATATTATATTCATACAGGAAGCACTAATTGGTGTATGTGAACGAGGTAATATATGTCATGTACTTGTCATACGGTCAGGTCTCTTGGGATATATTCAAGAAACTAGATTATATGAATAGTGTGCAATCTTAAATATATATTTTAACTTTTATTACATAACAACGATAATTAAAATGGCCTATATGGTTTCCCAGGTAGTTAGAATAATTGTGTTAATCCCATCATATATATAATCGGGGCATGGTTCTATTATTCTTTAGACAATATGCTAGCCTACTGCATTGTTTAGAACTTGCACGTGAATACCAGTATGCATAGATGCATATTAAATAGTTCCCTACTTTAATTGAAGTTGTATTTCTCGGAATGTCAACGTGCCAACATTATCAACAATTTATTGATGACAATTGGAATAAGACTGGTTAAATCATACGCCTAGAGGTATAAGGTAGTTAAAGGTTGTATAAGAAGTAATTAAGTAATTATTAATGGAGTGTTCGAATATGTAATTGAATTAGTTGTTTAAGTTGTGATTACGAAAGTAGTAATGGGTTTTGGTTGAGGTTGGATGGTTACTCTAGAGTTGCGATGGTAACCTTTGAAAGGGAATAGCTCGACATCGAAAAATACGTACTCTCCAGTCTGAACTAGTCCCATCTTCCAGGCGGTCACCATGAACTCACGAACACTTTCTCCGTTTACCGATAATATGATGACTGTAGGTCAGATTATCAATTTTACAGGGACACGATCGCGGATAGATGTAACGACTACAGATATTTGCAGTCTGTTGTGAATTTTATTAGAGTGACTTATTTCCCTAAACCTATTTAAATGTTCCAAATCAGAACTGATTATTCTCTGGCGAAATTGAGAGTATAATTTAAATCTACCTTTTAATTGAAGAAAACATCTTGTAGAATTTAAAATGAACTTTAATTGGAAAACGATCCGCGAGGTCATAACTCGCTCGGGTCATGACCTCAACATTTGCTAACTTCTGCTCTTCGTGCTCGCCTCTCGCAACAGTCCGGTGTTGGTCGTACTCGGGTTGCTGGCGTAATACGAGATCACCTGAGGGAAGTAGCCTCCCTCGCGCAGTCCATCGTCCAACGACTTTCCCAATATCAAGCCGTGCGTATCCTCGCGGTTCATCAGTATCGTTATGGAAGTCCAGTTGAACTCGCGGAATATGCTGCCGAAGACCTTCGGACGTGAATGTGTAGCGGATATGATTAATAAGTAGTTCTGTGCGGACCACACTTTGTAATATTCAAATACTACTCAATTATCAATACTTAATATATTCAATTAAACGTATATTTAATATTAATGATATCTAATAATAGATAATATTACATTTTTATATATTTTTATAATTTTTGCTCTTTAGCTCATTTTCATTGTTAAAAAAACATTATTAACATTTGATTTTATAATTGTAATATAACTCTTAAATCTTAATGTTAAATATCTTTCCCATGTTATATTGCTCAGGCAAAATTAAAAAAAATATATAAAAATGTATATATATTCATTGTTACTTATATCTTAATTAAATAAAATAGTTAAACCAATAAATAATTTTTTAAAATCTAATTAATCCACACTAGTGTACAATGTACAGAGTACAACGTACAGTGTACATTGTATAGTGTATATTGTATAGTGTATATTGTATAGTGTATATTGTATAGTGTATATTGTATAGTGTATATTGTATAGTGTATATTGTATAGTGTATATTGTATAGTGTATATTGTATAGTGTATATTGTATAGTGTATATTGTATAGTGTATATTGTATAGTGTATATTGTATAGTGTATATTGTATAGTGTATATTGTATAGTGTATATTGTATAGTGTATATTGTATAGTGTATATTGTATAGTGTATATTGTATAGTGTATATTGTATAGTGTATATTGTAAAATGTACAGGTTACAACGTACAGTGTACATTATATAGTGTATAGTGTACGATGTACATTGTATAATGTATATTATAGAGTTTACAGTATATATTGTATAGCGTATACTATAGTGTATATATACAGTGTATAAGTTAGTTTCAATCAGTGTAAATTAAATGGACGATACATTTATTGAAAATTTAAATCGTGATAATAAATCGAATTGAATTCGCTGGTAGTTTGAATACACGAGTTTAAAGAAAATCCCTATGGATTACAATATCTAACTTAATACCCAAGGATGCCTACGATTCTGCGTAAAAATAATATTTTATTGTGATGAACATTTGATATGCCGTTGTATCTCTTAGTAGATGGTCGGCCCTGCCGACGTGTGTCGAGTGTATACCACACGTTGCCATGGCTACAGATAATCGACGCTGACTTAATTACACCGTGTAATGCATTTTGGCTATGAGATATAAATATCCGTATACCACTAAAGACCAATTGATTAAACCGCAAATATAAAAATGAGACGAGGTTCATCATTCTCCGAGGAATTAAAAACGTGCTACTCAAATGACCCCCGTACGTATAACTGCATAGGGAGGTCGCCTCTGTTTGACAGGGATGCCTTATATGCGATTGCCGAGTGACCTCTGACCCTACCAGATATCCAGGCACGTATCTCTCGTACAACTGACTGAAAACTATGTTATAACCAGCGTGGGATATGATCGATACGAATAACACTTTATAACTACTGCTTTCTATATTCTACGTATATATTCTTATATATATATTCTAATATATATATATATATATATATATATATATATACATGTATATACATATATATATATATATATATATATATATATATATATATATAAATATATATATATATATATATATATATATATTAATGTGCATTATATATAGCATACAACATAATATTATAAATATATACATATCAATACATCACACTTCATCGATTACTATCTACTATGTATTAGAAATTAACTTCATTGTCAATTGGCTGTCAATTAATCGCAATCTATTGGTCAGTTGACCTTAATCATATGACATAACGACTATGCAAAGTATGTTAACCTTCCTCATTCGGCACTGACAATAAGCCAGCCTGGTCAATGTCTTGAAGTTGGACTTGATTCTGAACCTGCGCGAGTCTCCGAGACCTGAGGACGTGAGTGAGGTGTTACGTCATACGGTCGACTGTTATGCCATCACACGGCGAAGCGTTACGCCATACGGGGATAACCCGACTTCGTACACGCCGTTCTTCGTTGCATCATGGCATTACGTCGTGTCACGCAATGTAGCGGAAGTGTCCATCACAAGTCGCGACACTATGCCACGAGTTATATCGAGTCAAATTACGTCATATTGCTCTACTAATTACCGGAGAAATATTGTGATAATCGTACACTATTTCATAATACCTGTATAAATATATCTATAATATATAAGTTACACGTGACTAATTATTAATAGATATGTAATATAATATGTAATTGTATATCTAAATTTAGACATATATATATATATATATAAAGATATATACACACACACACATATATATATATATATATATATATATATATATATATATATATATATATATATTCTACAAGGTACCTATATTATACAAGGTACCTATATTATACAAGGTACCTATATTCTACAAGGTACCTATATTATACAAGGAACCTATATTATACAAGGTACCTATATTATACAAGGTACCTATATTCTACAAGGTACCTATATTATACAAGGTACCTATATTCTACAAGGTACCTATATTCTACAAGGTTCCTATATTCTACAAGGAACCTATATTCTACAAGGTACCTTAGCCTTATCCTGGTGCATTCCATCTTTTGTCACCTATCCTCATCTTATCTCGTCTTAAACAATTAAAAACGAAGGTTAAGTCGGCCTTTACTTCTATTGACTACTAATTCTCTATATTACAAATTATCAGCATAAATCACTTCTCTCAGAAATCGAAACATCCGCTACCTAATTACTTATCATAAATCACCCATTTATATATTATTCTTGACCTTATGACCACATCCATTAACTCAATATCTCTTATCTAAATGTCTCTAATCTATTATCAATCCCGTATTATTTTCAAACTAAAAGATGATATCAGATATTAACAATAACATACATCAAACATATTTTTAAAAGATTTTTTTATGCTAATAGTATCTAATAGTATCTAATAGTATCTAATAGTATCTAATAGTATCTAATAGTATCTAATATTATCTAATAGTATCTAATAGTATCTAATATTATCCGACTCTTGATTATTGATAACAACCTATAATTAAATACAACTAAAATTGAACTGATAAATATTTCATTCTCAACATCTAAATTTCCTAATGTAATATTAGATCATTCCATTATTATACATAATTATTATGTAATAAACTTAGCGTTCATTATTTATTCTGAATGATCAAATATATCACAAATACTACGAATATGTAAATCTGCATACATGTCACTTTATAAAATGAATGTCACTTTATAAAATAGCCTTATCCTGGTGCATTCCATCTTTTGTCACCTATCCTCAATTTATCTCGTCTTAAACAATTAAAAACGAAGGTTAAGTCGGCCTCTACTTCTATTGACTACTAATTCTCTATATTACAAATTATCAGCATAAATCACTTCTCTCAGAAATCGAAACATCCGCTACCTAATTATGTATCATAAATCACCCATTTATATATTATTATTATTATTATTATTATTATTATTATTATTATTATTATTATTATTATTATTATTATTATTATTATTATTATTATTATTATTATTATTATTATTATTATTATTATTATTATTATTATTATTATTATTATTATTATTATTATTATTATTATTATTATTATTATTATTATTATTATTATTATTATTATTATTATTATTATTATTATTATTATTATTATTATTATTATTATTATTATTATTATTATTTTACTTCGCAACCAAATTCACGTAATGGAGCGAGACGACGATAGCAAGTTTGTATTATGAACGCGCACTGCCCCGTGAACTAACTGATTGTTTACATTACACGTAGCGCAATTAACAAGCCGTATGCCGTACTGACACTATGCTACGCGTATGTTAGCTAACAATATGTATAATAGTACCATTGGTCACTTCACAAAAGTTCCCTATTTGCTAGATATAACTCGATAATCAGATAATCTATAGGCTCGCAATCGACCTTGGACACTTATTTGAACTCCACGCATTCTATCCTTCTATTCACCAACTCACACCCCACACACCCACCATACTACCCATACACCCCCACTCGTTTCACTCACTAATTAACGTCAATCTCGACCGTTGAAACCCTATTCGCAAAACACCCTAAGAAACAATAGATCGCCACTAATTCCCACCGACATTAGACGCAACACTCATCCTAGTAAACAACGCATCGCTTTATATCAAACTCCACGCACACCCCACGAACACCCCACGAACACCTACACACAAGCCGCGTACCACTATTTACTACCACTCCGTAGCATTCGTACCCCGTTCGAACGTTAACTCACGTTAAACCCATACACACACGTGACGAGGCCCAACGGCTCCCCGGTATTCCTACGAACCGGTGATAACGGGGATATTCCAATAGGAAGCCATTCTTCCTACCGGGTCCAAGGCAGCCGTACATCCGGGTCCTATCAACACTGACACATTATGTAACAGGTAGAGCTCGGATATTATACCTGTTGTACGGTGGTTATCGAGTTAGTATATGAACAATGGCGTAGTTACAGGGTTAGGCTGTAGTAGGGGGAGTAGTTACTCGGTTAGTATGTAGTAGGGGGAGTAGTTACTCGGTTAGTCTGTAGTAGGGGGAGTAGTTACTCGGTTAGTATGTAGTAGGGGGACTAGTTACTCGGTTAGTCTGTGGTAGGGGGAGTAGTTACTCGGTTAGTCTATAGTAGGGGGAGTAGTTACTCAGTTAGTCTGTAGTAGGTGTAGTAGTTACTCGGTTAGTCTGTAGTAGGAGGAGTAGTTACTCGGTTAGTCTGTAGTAGGTGGAGTAGTTACTCGGTTAGTCTGTAGTAGGTGGAGTAGTTACTCGGTTAGTCTGTAGTAGGTGGAGTAGTTACTCGGTTAGTCTATAGTAGGGGGAGTAGTTACTCAGTTAGTCTGTAGTAGGTGTAGTAGTTACTCGGTTAGTCTGTAGTAGGAGGAGTAGTTACTCGGTTAGTCTGTAGTAGGTGGAGTAGTTACTCGGTTAGTCTGTAGTAGGTGGAGTAGTTACTCGGTTAGTCTGTAGTAGGTGGAGTAGTTACTCGGTTAGTATGTAGTAGGTGGAGTAGTTACAGGGTTAGTCTATAGTAGGTGGAGTAGTTACTCGGTTAGTCTGTAGTAGGTGGAGTAGTTACTCGGTTAGTCTGTAGTAGGAGGAGTAGTTACTCGGTTAGTCTGTAGTAGGTGTAGTAGTTACTCAGTTAGTCTGTAGTAGGAGGAGTAGTTACTCGGTTAGTCTGTGGTAGGGGAGTAGTTACTCGATTAGTCTGTAGTAGGTGTAGTAGTTACAGGGTTAGTCTGTAGTAGGTGGAGTAGTTACTCAGCTAGTCTGTAGTAGGTGGAGTAGTTACTCAGCTAGTCTGTAGTAGGGGGAGTAGTTACTCGGTTAGTCTGTGGTAGGTGGAGTAGTTAATCGGCTAGTCTGTAGTAGGTGTAGTAGTTACTCGGTTAGTCTGTAGTAGGTGGAGTAGTTACTAGGTTAGTCTGTAGTAGGTGGAGTAGTTACTCAATTAGTCTGTAGTAGGTGGAGTAGTTACTCGGTTAGTCTGTAGTAGGGGGAGTAGTTACTCAGTTAGTCTGTAGTAGGTATAGTAGTTACTCAGTTAGTCTGTAGTCGGTGGAGTAGTTACTCGGTTTGTCTGTAGTAGGTGGAGTAGTTACTCAGTTAGTCTGTAGTAGGTGGAGTAGTTACTCGGTTAGTCTGTAGTAGGTGTAGTAGTTATTCGGTTAGTCTGTAGTAGGTGGAGTAGTTACTCAATTAGTCTGTAGTAGGTGGAGTAGTTACTCGGTTAGTCTGTAGTAGGTGGAGTAGTTACTCAGTTAGTCTGTAGTAGGGGGAGTAGTTACTCGGTTAGTCTGTAGTAGATGGAGTAGTTACTCTGTTAGTCTGTAGTAGGTGGAGTAGTTACTCAATTAGTCTGTAGTAGGGGGAGTAGTTACTCGGTTAGTCTGTGGTAGGTGGAGTAGTTAATCGGCTAGTCTGTAGTAGGTGTAGTAGTTACTCGGTTAGTCTGTAGTAGGTGGAGTAGTTACTCGGTTAGTCTGTAGTAGGGGGAGTAGTTACTAGGTTAGTCTGTAGTAGGTGGAGTAGTTACTCAATTAGTCTGTAGTAGGTGGAGTAGTTACTCGGTTAGTCTGTAGTAGGGGGAGTAGTTACTCAGTTAGTCTGTAGTAGGTATAGTAGTTACTCAGTTAGTCTGTAGACGGTGGAGTAGTTACTCGGTTAGTCTGTAGTAGGTGGAGTAGTTACTCGGTTAGTCTGTAGTAAGGGGAGTAGTTACTAGGTTAGTCTGTAGTAGGTGGAGTAGTTACTCAATTAGTCTGTAGTAGGTGGAGTAGTTACTCGGTTAGTCTGTAGTATGTGGAGTAGTTACTCGGTTAGTCTGTAGTAGGTGGAGTAGTTACTCAATTAGTCTGTAGTAGGTGGAGTAGTTACTCGGTTAGTCTATAGTAGGTGGAGTAGTTACTCGGTTAGTCTGTAGTAGGAGGAGTAGTTACTCGGTTAGTCTGTAGTAGGTGTAGTAGTTACTCGATTAGTCTGTAGTAGGGGGAGTAGTTACTCGGTTAGTCTGTAGTAGGGGGAGTAGTTACTCGGTTAGTCTGTAGTAGGTGGAGTAGTTACTCGGTTAGTCTGTAGTAGGTGGAGTAGTTACTCGGTTAGTATGTAGTAGGTGTAGTAGTTAATCGGCTAGTCTGTAGTATGTGGAGTAGTTACTCGGTTAGTCTGTAGTAGGTGGAGTAGTTACTCAATTAGTCTGTAGTAGGTGGAGTAGTTACTCGGTTAGTCTATAGTAGGTGGAGTAGTTACTCGGTTAGTCTGTAGTAGGAGGAGTAGTTACTCGGTTAGTCTGTAGTAGGTATAGTAGTTACTCGATTAGTCTGTAGTAGGGGGAGTAGTTACTCGGTTAGTCTGTAGTAGTGAGCGGATTTACTCTGCTATTCTATATTAGGTAGAGTAGTTACTGACTTCTGGTTTAGTTAATGGTTTAACACACATGATAACATAACTTAACACACGTGATAACACAACTTAACACACGTGATGACGTAACTTAACACAAATGATGACGTAACGTAATGCATAATGCAAATTAAACTTTAACTTAAAAACACTATAGCATAACTTAACATACCGAATAACACGCTTTAAGACTCAATAATAATACAATTTAATACACACGATAACACAACTTTATACACACGATAACACAACTTAATACACACGATAACACAACTTGATACACACGATAACACAACTTAATACACACGATAACACAACTTGATACACAAGATAACACAACTTGATACACACGATAACACAACTTGATACAGACGATAACACAACTTGATACACACGATAACATAACTTGATACACACGATAACACAACTTAATACACACGATAACATAACTTGATACACACGATAACACAACTTGATACACACGATAACACAACTTGATACACACGATAACACAACTTGATACACACGATAACACAACTTGATACACACGATAACACAACTTGATACACACGATAACATAACTTAAAATACATTGTGACATACGCAATACATAAAATACCCATTGGGTACAAAATTATACACGCATATGTATTATTTCATAAGAATTATTATATCTTCAATTAGAGATAGAACCTATATGTTCGATAATATATAACTCAAATAATGTACATTTTATTTATTATTGATATTATTAATTTAATATAATTATGCAAAATAAAAAGTGAAAATATTACGTATAGTTTATACAATTATATCAACAGTGCATTGTAATATCTATGTACATAAATATACACACATATCAATATGATATTATATATGAAATCCCATCACATTATCTATTATTATATAATATATACATCTATAAACATATGACAAATATATCCACAAATATATCTTCATATACAGATACATATTAAATCATATACTTGCGTTCTCCACAATATGGACATTTCCATAGAATGTGTTACGATTAATCTGTTTATCTTTTTTATCTCTTATTATATTATGCAACATTCATTCAATAATGAGTATTATTAATTTGAGAGGTTTACGCAATACCGCCGCGTTACGCAATCGTCTCCTCGTGCCTGGATACTTGGCGAATGGCGTCCGCTAACCCGGTGCTTGAGCCGCATCGCAAATAGGTCCGTAACGTCGGAATATCGGTTCCAAACGGTAGCCGGTGGCCGCGGGACCCCGCAATCGCAGCCACTCGCTGAGGCGTTCGTTAACCACGCCCACGGCGATCTCGATAGCGGGCGCCACGCGTTGGAAGCTGTACGGGTGCGTTTCGGAGTAGATCAACGCCACGCCCAGTCGTATGGTCTCCACGACGACGGGGTCGCCGTTTAACGACGTCGACGACGTCTCGCGGACGAGGCCGGAGGACGAAGTGCCGGTGTCCAGTGGAGCGTGGTCGGTAGGGGAATAGGTGGAATCTATGTCGAATTGCGCATTGCTAGTCGACGGCGAGTATTCGGCTGTAATTGGAGGGGCGTGATCAGTTGTAACGTTTCCTTTGGACAGAAGTTCTATCAACCTAGAGTTCCTTACGAGGGAAGTTTCTGTCGCCGGGTCTGTGAGTACTACAGTAGCGAGTGAATTGTCACGGTGATCCGATTGGTTTGGGTGTATTACGGCCGATAAAGGAAGGTCTGAAGGTATTACTTCAGTCGTTATTGAGTCCGTGACGACATCGGTGTTAAAGTCTGTTGTTATTGGTAACGGAACATTAGAAGATAGTGTATCGGGCGCTACTTTAGAGTCGGCGGCGGCGGCGTTGGAGATGGAGACGAGGTTGGAGACGGAGTCGGAGTTCGAGGTATAGTCGGAGTTTGAGGTATAGTCGGAGTTTGAGGTATAGACGATGGAATCACGATTGCCGGGTGCACTAGGAGTAAATCCCGTTTCCGCGAGTTTAGCCTCCGACCGTATGAAACCCAACCGACCATTGGGAGTAATAACGGTTGCGGGGTTAAAGGTGTAGCGCGGGTTGGACTCGGTAAGCGTGTCACGTGCTACGTTCGGGGTAGACTCTCCCGGTGCGCCATGTTCCCGCGCCGTTATGTCCCCGACGAGCGGGGAACAGATCACGTGCAACCCGATTACAATAGCGAAGGCGAACAGCGCGCGTAAGGACATCGTGTCCTCTGGCGCGTAGAATTTCTACCGCGCAAATCTCAACGCGAATTAAATGCCTAGCGAACAATGCAATGGCGGTATAACGGAATATCGCGATGGCGGACACGACGGCCGTTACTATCAACAATGCGGCAGCCTACTAGCTCCTAGTGCCCGTTAATCCCTAGTGCCGGCGTGTAACTAACTCAGAGGGTGACGGTGACGTGGACAGTTGTTTCAAGAAAGGTAACGTCTCCATCATATTTATAGAAGTCGCGCCGAATACAGCCTGGACGTACGACGCCCGCCCTCCTTTATACGAAATAATATAAACTATCACCCCCGAAGTAATATAGATTAACACCTCTGCGGGGATCTATATTACTGTATTAATATAGATTAATACCTCTATAATATAGATTAAAACCCCTATACTATAGATTAAAACCCCTATAATAAGGACTAACACCCCTATAATATAGACTAACTCATCTATAATATAGACTAACTCCCCTATAATATAGATTATCTCCCCTATAATATAGACTAACTCCCCTATAATATAGACTAACTCATCTATAATATAGACTAACTCATCTATAATATAGACTAACTCCCCTATAATATAGATTATCTCCCCTATAATATAGACTAACACCCCTATAATATAGACTAACTCATCTATAATATAGACTAACTCCCCTACAATATAGACTATCTCCCCTATAATATAAACTAACTCACCTATAATATAGACTAACTCCCTATAATATAGACTAACTCCCCTATAATATAGACTATCTCCCCTATAATATAGACTATCTCCCCTATAATATAGACTAACTCCCCTATAATATAGACTATCTCCCCTATAATATAGACTAACTCATCTATAATATAGACTAACTCCCCTATAATATAGATTATCTCCCCTATAATATAGACTAACTCCCCTATAATATAGACTAACTCATCTATAATATAGACTAACTCATCTATAATATAGACTAACTCCCCTATAATATAGATTATCTCCCCTATAATATAGACTAACACCCCTATAATATAGACTAACTCATCTATAATATAGACTAACTCCCCTACAATATAGACTATCTCCCCTATAATATAAACTAACTCACCTATAATATAGACTAACTCCCTATAATATAGACTAACTCCCCTATAATATAAACTATCTCCCCTATAATATAGACTATCTCCCCTATAATATAGACTAACTCCCCTATAATATAGACTATCTCCCCTATAATATAGACTATCTCCCCTATAATATAGACTATCTCCCCTATAATATAGACTAACTCCCCTATAATATAGACTAACTCCCCTATAATATAGACTAACTCCCCTATAATATAGACTAACTCCCCTATAATATAGACTAACTCCCCTATAATATAGACTAACTCCCCTATAATATAGACTAACTCCCCTATAATATAGATTATCTCCCCTATAATATAGACTAACTCCCCTACAATATAGACTAACTCCCCTATAATATAGACTATCTCCCCTATAATATAGACTATCTCCCCTATAATATAGATTAAAACCCCTATAATAAGGACTAACACCCCTATAATATAGACTAACTCATCTATAATATAGACTAACTCCCCTATAATATAGACTAACTCCACTATAATATAGACTAACTCATCTATAATATAGACTAACTCCCCTATAATATAGACTAACTCCCCTATAATATAGACTAACTCCACTATAATATAGACTAACTCCCCTATAATATAGACTAACTCCCCTATAATATAGATTATCTCCCCTATAATATAGACTAACTCCCCTACAATATAGACTAACTCCCCTATAATATAGACTAACTCCCCTATAATATAGACTAACTCCCCTATAATATAGACTATCTCCCCTATAATATAGACTAACTCCCCTATAATATAGACTAACTCCCCTATAATATAGACTAACTCCCCTATAATATAGACTAACTCCCCTATAATATAGACTATCTCCCCTATAATATAGACTAACTCCCCTATAATATAGACTAACTCCCCTATAATATAGACTATCTCCCCTATAATATAGACTATCTCCCCTATAATATAGACTAACTCCCCTATAATATAGACTAACTCCACTATAATATAGACTAACTCCCCTATAATATAGACTAACTCCCATGTAATATAGACTATCTCCCCTATAATATAGACTAACTCCCCTATAATATAGACTATCTCCCCTATAATATAGACTATCTCCCCTATAATATAGACTATCTCCCCTATAATATAGACTAACTCCCCTATAATATAGACTAACTCCCCTATAATATAGACTAACTCCCATATAATATAGACTAACTCCCCTATAATATAGACTATCTCCCCTATAATATAGACTATCTCCCCTATAATATAGACTAACTCCCCTATAATATAGACTAACTCCCCTATAATATAGACTAACTCCCCTATAATATAGACTAACTCCCCTATAATATAGACTAACTCCCCTATAATATAGACTATCTCCCCTATAATATAGACTAACTCCCCTATAATATAGACTATCTCCCCTATAATATAGACTAACTCCCCTATAATATAGACTAACTCCCCTATAATAAGGACTAACACCCCTATAATATAGACTAACTCATCTATAATATAGACTAACTCCCCTATAATATAGACTAACTCCACTATAATATAGACTAACTCATCTATAATATAGACTAACTCCCCTATAATATAGACTAACTCCCCTATAATATAGACTAACTCCACTATAATATAGACTAACTCCCCTATAATATAGACTAACTCCCCTATAATATAGATTATCTCCCCTATAATATAAACTAACTCATCTATAATATAGACTAACTCCCCTATAATATAGACTAACTCCCCTATAATATAGACTAACTCCACTATAATATAGACTAACTCCCCTATAATATAGACTAACTCCCCTATAATATAGACTAACTCCCCTATAATATAGACTAACTCCCATATAATATAGACTAACTCCCCTATAATATAGACTATCTCCCCTATAATATAGACTATCTCCCCTATAATATAGACTAACTCCCCTATAATATAGACTAACTCCCCTATAATACAGACTAACTCCCCTATAATATAGACTATCTCCCCTATAATATAGACTAACTCCCCTATAATATAGACTATCTCCCCTATAATATAGACTAACTCCCCTATAATATAGACTAACTCCCCTATAATATAGACTATCTCCCCTATAATATAGACTAACTCCCCTATAACATAGACTAACTCCCCTATAATATAGACTAACACCCCTATAATATAGACTAACTCATCTATAATATAGACTAACTCCCCTATAATATAGACTAACTCCACTATAATATAGACTAACTCATCTATAATATAGACTAACTCCCCTATAATATAGACTAACTCCCCTATAATATAGACTAACTCCACTATAATATAGACTAACTCCCCTATAATATAGACTAACTCCCCTATAATATAGATTATCTCCCCTATAATATAGACTAACACCCCTATAATATAGACTAACTCATCTATAATATAGACTAACTCCCCTACAATATAGACTAACTCCCCTATAATATAGACTAACTCCCCTATAATATAGACTAACTCCCCTATAATATAGACTATCTCCCCTATAATATAGACTAACTCCCCTATAATATAGACTAACTCCCCTATAATATAGACTATCTCCCCTATAATATAGACTAACTCCCCTATAATATAGACTAACTCCCCTATAATATAGACTATCTCCCCTATAATATAGACTATCTCCCCTATAATATAGACTAACTCCCCTATAATATAGACTAACTCCACTATAATATAGACTAACTCCCCTATAATATAGACTAACTCCCCTATAATATAGACTATCTCCCCTATAATATAGACTAACTCCCCTATAATATAGACTACCTCCCCTATAATATAGACTATCTCCCCTATAATATAGACTATCTCCCCTATAATATAGACTAACTCCCCTATAATATAGACTAACTCCCCTATAATATAGACTAACTCCCATATAATATAGACTAACTCCCCTATAATATAGACTATCTCCCCTATAATATAGACTATCTCCCCTATAATATAGACTAACTCCCCTATAATATAGACTAACTCCCCTATAATATAGACTAACTCCCCTATAATATAGACTATCTCCCCTATAATATAGACTAACTCCCCTATAATATAGACTATCTCCCCTATAATATAGACTAACTCCCCTATAATATAGACTAACTCCCCTATAATATAGACTATCTCCCCTATAATATAGACTATCTCCCCTATAATATAGACTAACTCCCCTATAATATAGACTAACTCCCCTATAATATAGACTAACTCCCATATAATATAGACTAACTCCCCTATAATATAGACTATCTCCCCTATAATATAGACTATCTCCCCTATAATATAGACTAACTCCCCTATAATATAGACTAACTCCCCTATAATACAGACTAACTCCCCTATAATATAGACTATCTCCCCTATAATATAGACTAACTCCCCTATAATATAGACTATCTCCCCTATAATATAGACTAACTCCCCTATAATATAGACTAACTCCCCTATAATATAGACTATCTCCCCTATAATATAGATTAACTCCCCTATAATATAGACTAACTCCCCTATAATATAGATTATCTCCCCTATAATATAGACTAACACCCCTATAATATAGACTAACTCATCTATAATATAGACTAACTCCCCTACAATATAGACTAACTCCCCTATAATATAGACTAACTCCCCTATAATATAGACTAACTCCCCTATAATATAGACTATCTCCCCTATAATATAGACTAACTCCCCTATAATATAGACTAACTCCCCTATAATATAGACTAACTCCACTATAATATAGACTAACTCCCCTATAATATAGACTAACTCCCATGTAATATAGACTATCTCCCCTATAATATAGACTAACTCCCCTATAATATAGACTATCTCCCCTATAATATAGACTATCTCCCCTATAATATAGACTATCTCCCCTATAATATAGACTAACTCCCCTATAATATAGACTAACTCCCCTATAATATAGACTAACTCCCATATAATATAGACTAACTCCCCTATAATATAGACTATCTCCCCTATAATATAGACTATCTCCCCTATAATATAGACTAACTCCCCTATAATATAGACTAACTCCCCTATAATATAGACTAACTCCCCTATAATATAGACTATCTCCCCTATAATATAGACTAACTCCCCTATAATATAGACTATCTCCCCTATAATATAGACTAACTCCCCTATAATATAGACTAACTCCCCTATAATATAGACTATCTCCCCTATAAAATAGACTATCTCCCCTATAATATAGACTAACTCCCCTATAATATAGACTAACTCCCCTATAATATAGACTAACTCCCATATAATATAGACTAACTCCCCTATAATATAGACTATCTCCCCTATAATATAGACTATCTCCCCTATAATATAGACTAACTCCCCTATAATATAGACTAACTCCCCTATAATATAGACTAACTCCCCTATAATATAGACTATCTCCCCTATAATATAGACTAACTCCCCTATAATATAGACTATCTCCCCTATAATATAGACTAACTCCCCTATAATATAGACTAACTCCCCTATAATATAGACTATCTCCCCTATAATATAGACTATCTCCCCTATAATATAGACTAACTCCCCTATAATATAGACTAACTCCCCTATAATATAGACTAACTCCCCTATAATATAGACTATCTCCTCTATAATATAGACTATCTCCCCTATAATATAGACTAACTCCCCTATAATATAGACTAACTCCCCTATAATATAGACTAACACCCCTATAATATAGACTAACTCCACTATAATATAGACTATCTCCCCTATAATATAGACTAACTCCCCTATAATATAGACTAACTCCCCTATAATATAGACTAACTCCCTTATAATATAGACTATCTCCCCTATAATATAGACTAACTCCCCTATAATATAGACTAACTCCCCTATAATATAGACTATCTCCTCTATAATATAGACTATCTCCCCTATAATATAGACTAACTCCCCTATAATATAGACTAACTCCCCTATAATATAGACTAACTCCCCTATAATATAGACTAACTCCCCTATAATATAGATTATCTCCCCTATAATATAGACTAACACCCCTATAATATAGACTAACTCATCTATAATATAGACTAACTCCCCTACAATATAGACTAACTCCCCTATAATATAGACTACCTCCCTTATAATATAGACTAACTCCCCTATAATATAGACTATCTCCCCTATAATATAGACTAACTCCCCTATAATATAGACTAACTCCCCTATAATATAGACTAACTCCCTTATAATATAGACTATCTCCCCTATAATATAGACTAACTCCCCTATAATATAGACTAACTCCCCTATAATATAGACTATCTCCCCTATAATATAGACTATCTCCCCTATAATATAGACTATCTCCCCTATAATATAGACTATCTCCCCTATAATATAGACTAACTCCCCTATAATATAGACTAACTCCCCTATAATATAGACTAACTCCCATATAATATAGACTAACTCCCCTATAATATAGACTAACTCCCCTATAATATAGACTAACACCCCTATAATATAGACTAACTCCACTATAATATAGACTATCTCCCCTATAATATAGACTAACAACCCTATAATATAGACTAACTCCCCTATAATATAGACTAACTCCCCTATAATATAGACTAACTCCCCTATAATATAGACTATCTCTCCTATAATATAGACTATCTCCCCTATAATATAGACTAACTCCCCTATAATATAGACTAACTCCCCTATAATATAGACTAACTCCCCTATAATATAGACTATCTCCCCTAGAATATAGACTAACTACCCTATAATATAGACTATCTCCCCTATAATATAGACTAACTCCCCTATAATATAGACTATCTCCCCTATAATATAGACTAACAACCCTATAATATAGACTAACTACCCTATAATATAGACTAACTCCCCTATAATATAGACTAACTCCCCTATAATATAGACTATCTCCCCTATAATATAGACTATCTCCCCTATAATATAGACTAACTCCCCTATAATATAGACTAACTCCCCTATAATATAGACTAACTCCCCTATAATATAGACTATCTCCCCTATAATATAGACTAACTCCCCTATAATATAGACTATCTCCCCTATAATATAGACTAACTCCCCTATAATATAGACTATCTCCCCTATAGTATAGACTAACATCCCTATAATATAGACTAACTACCCTATAATATAGACTAACTCCCCTATAATATAGACTAACTCCCCTATAATATAGACTATCTCCCCTATAATATAGACTATCTCCCCTATAATATAGACTAACTCCCCTATAATATAGACTAACTCCCCTATAATATAGACTATCTCCCCTATAATATAGTCTAACTCCACTATAATATAGACTATCTCCCCTATAATATAGACTATCTCCCGTATAATATAGACTATCTCCCCTATAATATAGACTAACTCCCCTATAATATAGACTAACTCCCCTATAATATAGACTATCTCCCCTATAATATAGACTAACTCCCTTATAATATAGACTAACTCCCCTATAATATAGACTATCTCCCCTATAATATAGACTATCTCCCCTATAATATAGACTAACTCCCCTATAATATAGACTATCTCCCCTATAATATATACTAACTCCCCTATAATATAGACTAACTCCCCTATAATATAGACTATCTCCCCTATAATATAGACTAACTCCCCTATAATATAGACTAACTCCTCTATAATATAGACTATCTCCCCTATAATATAGACTAACTCCCTTATAATATAGACTAACTCCCCTATAATATAGACTATCTCCCCTATAATATAGACTATCTCCCCTATAATATAGACTAACTCCCCTATAATATAGACTATCTCCCCTATAATATAGACTAACTCCCCTATAATATAGACTAACTCCCCTATAATATAGACTAACTCCCATATAATATAGACTAACTCCCCTATAATATAGACTAACTCCCCTATAATATAGACTAACACCCCTATAATATAGACTAACTCCACTATAATATAGACTATCTCCCCTATAATATAGACTATCTCCTCTATAATATAGACTAACTCCCCTATAATATAGACTAACTCCCCTATAATATAGACAATCTCTCCTATAATATAGACTATCTCCCCTATAATATAGACAATCTCCCCTATAATATAGACTATCTCCCCTATACTATAGACTAACACACCTATAATATAGACTAACTCCCCTATAATATAGACTAACTCCCCTATAATATAGACTAACTCCCCTATAATATAGACTAACACCCCTATAATATAGACTAACTCCCCTATAATATAGACTAACTCCCCTATAATATAGACTATCTCCCCTATAATATAGATTAACACCCTTATAATATAGACTAAGATGAAGGTATTTTAATGAAGTCATTTTAATAAGACATTATAATTTCAAAGTGTAGATACGGATAGCATACAAAAATGTCATGCCATGGATATAGTATATACTATATATAAAATATACCAATTTAGTAATGTATATGTATTAATTATATTATTAAGAAAACAGGAAAACCAATAGTCGAATTTAATTTATAAACTAATGGAGTTAATTCCATTTATGTATATTTAAGTATATTCGAGATATCAACGATAATAAATATTTCGGAAGTAGTAAAAAAAATAAGAAATTCTTATGAAAAACATAAATTTTAATAGAAATTTATTTTCTATTAAATATAGACTAAATATTTACTTTCTATTAAATATATATAAATCGATAATATAAATCATGTGATATTCTTTGATATTCTGCGATGCCGTGTGATTTTCTGTTGTATGATTAAGTATTTCGTGCATTGTTTGATACGATCTAATTATTAATCTGAATTAAATTAATTTCCCATTGATTTAAAGTAGCAACCACTCGAATTCCTTTTATATTTGGATTTAATACTATTGTTATCATTAATCATTTTCCGTTTGATTATAAATACTATGATACATTTTTAATAATTATATATATATATATATATATATATATATATATATAGAAAAAGAATTGTACATATATGAAATATATACTATTTTATATTACTAAATGTAATAGTTTATAAAATGTATATATATATATATATAAATATTTATATAAATATTCATAAACATATAATTCATAAATCTAGATATAACAGTAAAATATTTAGAAATATCCACAGGCCTAAATAATTGATAAAAAAAGTCTTCTATGGAGATATATTCTTTCCTCATTATCACACGATTTATTATCGGAATGAATGGAAAATGGATTTCATACTCATAATGATAAAATAATCAACTACTTCATCAGGCTTACCACAAACATACCTGAAAATGATACTACTACATTTTCTAATAAAGTATTTGTTGATTAGGTCACAGCTAACTCTATAAATATATAGCTATATGTACTAATGATATATTCACTCAACTATTAAACTTTAATTATTTTCCAATAATCAAAATACGGAGAACGAATCTGACATTTACTATATCAACTGGTAAAAAGCAATAATAACATCTTTGAATTCATATCTGGTAGTCAAACTATTGGTATATGTGCATGGTCTATACACATGGGCTCTAAATAAATGTTTCGCTCAGGAAAAATCCCTATAAATATCGCCGAAATCTCCTCAAATTTCGTACAAATTATGAGCCTTGTTCTAATAACTAAAACGTAGCTGGTTATATAAACTGTTCGAGAATCCATCGTAAGGTTGTACAACGAGAAGTCTCAACCAAATGTTACATCGCCGAGATATTACAAATTGATTTCGTCGCCATTCGGTTAGTGGAACTACAAATGTTACGTTCGTTGAAAAGTCATTCACCTGCGATAGAAACACAATTTAGGAAATGGGTTAACGCAGAATATCATATAATCCATATAGCAGATATAATGTTCTATGTTATAGTATATTGGCAGTTCATAGTATTGATATGATAATAGCATTTGAAGATGCTGATGAGCTAATAAATGCTGATCAATGATAGTACATTAAATACTATAAATATAGATTATACCCCAATGGGTTTGGAATGACATGTATTGTTAGTGATCTTGGTGTATGGACTATTGATAAAGATATACTAAAGGAATGACTTAAAATGCCATAAAAACCATTTTAAATGATCTAGATACGTTAAGAGAATTTAAAGGAATCTAAGACACCATTGAAGAGAGTTGAAGTGAGTTCAAGAGAGTTGAAGTGAGTTGAAGAGAGTTCAAGAGAGTTGAAGTGAGTTGAAGAGAGTTGAAGAGAGTTGAAGAGAGTTGAAGTGAGTTGAAGAGAGTTGAAGAGAGGTGAAGAGAGTTGAAGAGAGTTGAAGAGAGTTGAAGAGAGTTAAAGAGAGTTGAAGAGAGTTGAAGAGAGTTGAAGAGAGTTGAAGAGAGTTGAAGAGAGTTAAAGAGAGTTGAAGAGAGTTGAAGAGAGTTGAAGAGAGTTGAAGAGAGTTGAAGAGAGTTGAAGAGAGTTGAAGAGAGTTAAAGAGAGTTGAAGAGAGTTGAAGAGAGTTAAAGAGAGTTGAAGAGAGTTGAAGAGAGTTGAAGAGAGTTAAAGAGAGTTGAAGAGAGTTGAAGAGAGTTGAAGAGAGTTGAAGAGAGTTGAAGAGAGTTAAAGAGAGTTGAAGAGAGTTGAAGAGAGTTGAAGAGAGTTGAAGAGAGTTGAAGAGAGTTGAAGAGAGTTGAAGAGAGTTGAAGAGAGTTGAAGAGAGTTGAAGAGAGTTGAAGAGAGTTGAAGAGAGTTGAAGAGAGTTGAAGAGAGTTGAAGAGAGTTGAAGAGAGTTGAAGAGAGTTGAAGAGAGTTGAAGAGAGTTGAAGAGAGTTGAAGAGAGTTGAAGAGAGTTGAAGAGAGTTGAAGAGAGTTGAAGAGAGTTGAAGAGAGTTAAAGAGAGTTGAAGAGAGTTGAAGAGAGTTGAAGAGAGTTGAAGAGAGTTGAAGAGAGTTAAAGAGAGTTGAAGAGAGTTGAAGAGAGTTGAAGAGAGTTAAAGAGAGTTGAAGAGAGTTGAAGAGAGTTGAAGAGAGTTGAAGAGAGTTGAAGAGAGTTGAAGAGAGTTAAAGAGAGTTGAAGAGAGTTGAAGAGAGTTAAAGAGAGTTGAAGAGAGTTGAAGAGAGTTGAAGAGAGTTGAAGAGAGTTAAAGAGAGTTGAAGAGAGTTGAAGAGAGTTGAAGAGAGTTAAAGAGAGTTGAAGAGAGTTGAAGAGAGTTGAAGAGAGTTGAAGAGAGTTGAAGAGAGTTGAAGAGAGTTAAAGAGAGTTGAAGAGAGTTGAAGAGAGTTAAAGAGAGTTGAAGAGAGTTGAAGAGAGTTGAAGAGAGTTGAAGAGAGTTGAAGAGAGTTAAAGAGAGTTGAAGAGAGTTGAAGAGAGTTGAAGAGAGTTGAAGAGAGTTGAAGAGAGTTAAAGAGAGTTGAAGAGAGTTGAAGAGAGTTGAAGAGAGTTGAAGAGAGTTGAAGAGAGTTGAAGAGAGTTGAAGAGAGTTAAAGAGAGTTGAAGAGAGTTAAAGAGAGTTGAAGAGAGTTGAAGAGAGTTAAAGAGAGTTGAAGAGAGTTGAAGAGAGTTGAAGAGAGTTGAAGAGAGTTAAAGAGAGTTGAAGAGAGTTGAAGAGAGTTGAAGAGAGTTGAAGAGAGTTGAAGAGAGTTAAAGAGAGTTGAAGAGAGTTGAAGAGAGTTGAAGAGAGTTGAAGAGAGTTGAAGAGAGTTGAAGAGAGTTGAAGAGAGTTGAAGAGAGTTGAAGAGAGTTGAAGAGAGTTGAAGAGAGTTGAAGAGAGTTGAAGAGAGTTAAAGAGAGTTAAAGAGAGTTGAAGAGAGTTGAAGAGAGTTGAAGAGAGTTGAAGAGAGTTGAAGAGAGTTGAAGAGAGTTGAAGAGAGTTGAAGAGAGTTAAAGAGAGTTAAAGAGAGTTCAAGAGAGTTAAAGAGAGTTAAAGAGAGTTGAAGAGAGTTAAAGAGAGTTGAAGAGAGCTGAAGAGAGTTGAAGAGAGTTGAAGAGAGTTGAAGAGAGTTAAAGAGAGTTGAAGAGAGTTGAAGAGAGTTGAAGAGAGTTGAAGAGAGTTAAAGAGAGTTGAAGAGAGTTGAAGAGAGTTGAAGAGAGTTGAAGAGAGTTGAAGAGAGTTGAAGAGAGTTAAAGAGAGTTAAAGAGAGTTCAAGAGAGTTAAAGAGAGTTAAAGAGAGTTGAAGAGAGTTGAAGAGAGTTGAAGAGAGTTGAAGAGAGTTGAAGAGAGTTGAAGAGAGTTGAAGAGAGTTGAAGAGAGTTGAAGAGAGTTAAAGAGAGTTGAAGAGAGTTGAAGAGAGTTGAAGAGAGTTAAAGAGAGTTGAAGAGAGTTGAAGAGAGTTGAAGAGAGTTGAAGAGAGTTAAAGAGAGTTGAAGAGAGGTGAAGAGAGTTGAAGAGAGTTGAAGAGAGTTGAAGAGAGTTGAAGAGAGTTGAAGAGAGTTGAAGAGAGTTGAAGAGAGTTGAAGAGAGTTGAAGAGAGTTGAAGAGAGTTGAAGAGAGTTGAAGAGAGTTGAAGAGAGTTGAAGAGAGTTGAAGAGAGTTGAAGAGAGTTGAAGAGAGTTAAAGAGAGTTGAAGAGAGTTGAAGAGAGTTCAAGAGAGTTAAAGAGAGTTGAAGAGAGTTGAAGAGAGTTGAAGAGAGTTGAAGAGAGTTAAAGAGAGTTGAAGAGAGTTAAAGTGAGTTAAAGTGAGTTAAAGTGAGTTAAAGAGAGTTGAAGAGAGTTGAAGAGAGTTGAAGAGAGTTTAAGTGAGTTGAAGAGAGTTGAAGAGAGTTGAAGAGAGTTGAAGAGAGTTGAAGAGAGTTGAAGAGAGTTGAAGAGAGTTGAAGAGAGTTGAAGAGAGTTGAAGAGAGTTGAAGAGAGTTGAAGAGAGTTGAAGAGAGTTGAAGAGAGTTGAAGAGAGTTGAAGAGAGTTGAAGAGAGTTGAAGAGAGTTGAAGAGAGTTGAAGAGAGTTGAAGAGAGTTGAAGAGAGTTGAAGAGAGTTGAAGAGAGTTGAAGAGAGTTGAAGAGAGTTAAAGAGAGTTGAAGAGAGTTGAAGAGAGTTGAAGAGAGTTGAAGAGAGTTGAAGAGAGTTGAAGAGAGTTGAAGAGAGTTGAAGAGAGTTGAAGAGAGTTGAAGAGAGTTAAAGAGAGTTGAAGAGAGTTGAAGAGAGTTGAAGAGAGTTAAAGAGAGTTGAAGAGAGTTGAAGAGAGTTGAAGAGAGTTGAAGAGAGTTAAAGAGAGTTGAAGAGAGTTGAAGAGAGTTGAAGAGAGTTAAAGAGAGTTGAAGAGAGTTGAAGAGAGTTGAAGAGAGTTAAAGAGAGTTGAAGAGAGTTGAAGTGAGTTGAAGAGAGTTGAAGAGAGTTGAAGAGAGTTGAAGTGAGTTGAAGAGAGTTGAAGAGAGTTGAAGAGAGTTGAAGAGAGTTGAAGAGAGTTGAAGAGAGTTAAAGAGAGTTGAAGAGAGTTGAAGAGAGTTGAAGAGAGTTGAAGAGAGTTGAAGAGAGTTGAAGTGAGTTGAAGAGAGTTGAAGTGAGTTGAAGAGAGTTGAAGAGAGTTGAAGAGAGTTGAAGAGAGTTGAAGAGAGTTAAAGTGAGTTGAAGAGAGTTGAAGAGAGTTGAAGAGAGTTGAAGAGAGTTGAAGAGAGTTAAAGAGAGTTGAAGAGAGTTAAAGAGAGTTGAAGAGAGTTGAAGAGAGTTAAAGAGAGTTGAAGAGAGTTGAAGAGAGTTGAAGAGAGTTGAAGTGAGTTGAAGAGAGTTGAAGTGAGTTGAAGTGAGTTGAAGAGAGTTGAAGAGAGTTGAAGAGAGTTGAAGAGAGTTGAAGAGAGTTGAAGAGAGTTGAAGAGAGTTGAAAAGAGTTGAAGAGAGTTGAAGAGAGTTGAAGAGAGTTAAAGAGAGTTGAAGAGAGTTGAAGAGAGTTGAAGAGAGTTGAAGAGAGTTAAAGAGAGTTGAAGAGAGTTGAAGAGAGTTAAAGAGAGTTGAAGAGAGTTGAAGAGAGTTGAAGAGAGTTGAAGAGAGTTGAAGAGAGTTGAAGAGAGTTGAAGAGAGTTGAAGAGAGTTGAAGAGAGTTAAAGAGAGTTGAAGAGAGTTGAAGAGAGTTGAAGAGAGTTGAAGAGAGTTGAAGAGAGTTGAAGAGAGTTGAAGAGAGTTGAATAGAGTTGAAGAGAGTTGAAGAGAGTTGAAGAGAGTTGAAGAGAGTTGAAGAGAGTTGAAGAGAGTTGAAGAGAGTTGAAGAGAGTTGAAGAGAGTTGAAGAGAGTTGAAGAGAGTTGAAGAGAGTTGAAGAGAGTTGAAGAGAGTTGAAGAGAGTTGAAGAGAGTTGAAGAGAGTTGAAGAGAGTTGAAGTGAGTTGAAGTGAGTTGAAGTGAGTTGAAGAGAGTTGAAGAGAGTTGAAGAGAGTTGAAGAGAGTTGAAGAGAGTTGAAGAGAGTTGAAGAGAGTTGAAGAGAGTTGAAGAGAGTTGAAGAGAGTTGAAGAGAGTTGAAGAGAGTTGAAGAGAGTTAAAGAGAGTTGAAGAGAGTTGAAGAGAGTTGAAGAGAGTTAAAGAGAGTTGAAGAGAGTTGAAGAGAGTTGAAGAGAGTTGAAGAGAGTTGAAGAGAGTTGAAGAGAGTTGAAGAGAGTTGAAGAGAGTTAAAGAGAGTTGAAGAGAGTTGAAGAGAGTTGAAGAGAGTTGAAGAGAGTTGAAGAGAGTTGAAGAGAGTTGAAGAGAGTTGAAGAGAGTTGAAGAGAGTTGAAGAGAGTTGAAGAGAGTTGAAGAGAGTTGAAGTGAGTTGAAGAGAGTTGAAGAGAGTTGAAGAGAGTTGAAGAGAGTTGAAGAGAGTTGAAGAGAGTTGAAGAGAGTTGAAGAGAGTTGAAGAGAGTTAAAGAGAGTTGAAGAGAGTTGAAGAGAGTTGAAGAGAGTTGAAGAGAGTTGAAGAGAGTTGAAGAGAGTTGAAGAGAGTTGAAGAGAGTTGAAGAGAGTTAAAGAGAGTTGAAGAGAGTTGAAGAGAGTTGAAGAGAGTTGAAGAGAGTTGAAGAGAGTTGAAGAGAGTTGAAGAGAGTTGAAGAGAGTTGAAGAGAGTTAAAGAGAGTTAAAGAGAGTTAAAGAGAGTTGAAGAGAGTTGAAGAGAGTTGAAGAGAGTTGAAGAGAGTTGAAGAGAGTTAAAGAGAGTTGAAGAGAGTTGAAGAGAGTTGAAGAGAGTTGAAGAGAGTTGAAGAGAGTTGAAGAGAGTTAAAGAGAGTTGAAGAGAGTTAAAGAGAGTTAAAGAGAGTTGAAGAGAGTTGAAGAGAGTTGAAGAGAGTTAAAGTGAGTTGAAGAGAGTTGAAGAGAGTTGAAGAGAGTTGAAGAGAGTTAAAGAGAGTTGAAGAGAGTTGAAGAGAGTTGAAGAGAGTTGAAGAGAGTTGAAGAGAGTTGAAGAGAGTTAAAGAGAGTTGAAGAGAGTTAAAGAGAGTTGAAGAGAGTTGAAGAGAGTTGAAGAGAGTTGAAGAGAGTTGAAGAGAGTTGAAGAGAGTTGAAGAGAGTTAAAGAGAGTTGAAGAGAGTTAAAGAGAGTTGAAGAGAGTTGAAGAGAGTTGAAGAGAGTTGAAGGGAGTTGAAAACAACATTATATGACATTATCTCGGATTTCTTTGGTTGTTGTAAGTGTTTAGCTATTATAATTATGCTGCATATATTTTTAATATTTTAATATCATTTTTAATCTGTTTCACTTTTTACACGTTTTATATATATAGCCAATATCCAAATGATTAAAACATACTTATAAAAAAGCATCCATGATTTTAATACATTTGAATGATTAACATAAAATAAATATATTTACATTATTTGTGAATAATACATTTTTGAATAATATATTTTATTTATAAATAAAATAACGTATGTTATTATATAATGAATATTAATAAAATGTATTATGTAAAAGATACTTGTCATAATTGTTGAGATTTAACATTATTATTAACATTATTAAACACATGGGTACTATTTTATCACGTATGTATGTACATATATTAACTTCCTCGTAGTTATATTTTAGTATATATTCTTATGTATTGCATATAATCAATACTCTACAATAACATATAACATATATTATATGTTATAAATATGTGTTGACGATATGTTGCTATTATTAATCGAAATATGAAATATTATAACAATTTAATAGAATTATTACAGTACACATGAAGTCTTTTGACAGGGTGCCTTCGAAGTTTCTATATGTAAAGGTATTCCAGCTTATTAATATATATTCTCTATATAGAGTAGATTAGTTATTCATTTCCATTTTTTATTTTAAGATAAATCTTATTTTCTTTCCCCGGATAAATTGTCTTTTCATAAAACCCTGGATGCAACGATTTTCAGTTTATTTATCAAACTATACAATAGTCTATACGACAGTCTATCTATCGATCCATATATCAGTCTATATGTCAGTCTATATATCAGTCTATAACTCAGTACATACCTACATGCTTACAACAGTCTTGATATATATCAAGATATATATCAAACTCTCTGTAATAACACCAGGCAAGTATCATTCTATACATTAGTCTATGCAATCTGTACATCAGTCTATATATCAGTCTTTACCTCAGTCTTTACCTCAGTCTATAACTCAGTTTATACATCGCTATATTTCTCATTATAAAAATTATAGTCTATACATCAGTATATAGATAAGTCTATATATTAGTATAAGCATTAGTCTATAATTATGTATATACATCAGTATAAAGATAAGTCTATATATTACTATAAGCATTAGTCTATAATTATGTCTATACATCAGTATAAAGATAAGTCTATATATTAGTATAAGCATTAGTCTATAATTGTGTCTATACATCAGTATATAGATAAGTCTATATATTAGTATAAGCATTAGTCTATAATTATGACTATACATCAGTATATAGATAAGTCTATATATTAGTATAAGCATTAGTCTATAATTATGTCTATACATCAGTATAAAGATAAGTCTATATATTAGTATAAGCATTAGTCTATAATTATGTTTATACATCAGTATAAAGATAAGTCTATATATTAGTATAAGCATTAGTCTATAATTATGTCTATACATCAGTATAAAGATAAGTCTATATATTAGTATAAGCATTAGTCTATAATTATGTTTATACATCAGTATAAAGATAAGTCTATATATTAGTATGAGCATTAGTCTATACATCAGTATAAAGATAAGTCTATATATTAGTATAAACATTAGTGTATAATTATGTCTATACATCAGTATAAAGATAAGTTTATATATTAGTATAAGCATTAGTCTATAATTATGTCTATTCATCAGTATAAAGATAAGTCTATATATTAGTATAAGCATTAGTCTATAATTATGTCTATACATCAGTATATAGATAAGTCTATATATTAGTATATAGATTAGTCTATAATTATGTCTATACATCAGTATAAAGATAAGTTTATATATTAGTATAAGCATTAGTCTATAATTATGTCTATTCATCAGTATAAAGATAAGTCTATATATTAGTATAAGCATTAGTCTATAATTATGTCTATACATCAGTATATAGATAAGTCTATATATTAGTATATAGATTAGTCTATAATTATGTATATACATCAGTATAAAGATAAGTCTATATATTAGTATAAGCATTAGTCTATAATTATATCTATACATCAGTATAAAGATAAGTCTATATATTAGTATAAGCATTAGTCTATAATTATGTCTATACATCAGTATATAGATAAGTATATATATTAGTATAAGCATTAGACTATAATTATGTCTATACATCAGTATAAAGATAAGTCTATATATTAGTATAAGCATTAGTCTATAATTATGTCTATACATCAGTATAAAGATAAGTCTGTATATTAGTATAAGCATTAGTGTATAATTATGTCTATACATCAGTATAAAGATAAGTCTATATATTAGTATAAGCATAGTCTATAATTATGTCTATACATCAGTATAAAGATAAGTCTATATATTAGTATAAGCATTAGTGTATAATTATGTCTATACATCAGTAAAAAGATAAGTCTATATATTAGTATAAACATTAGTGAATAATTATGTCTATACATCAGTATAAAGATAAGTCTATATATTAGTATAAACATTAGTGTATAATTATGTCTATACATCAGTATAAAGATAAGTCTACATATTAGTATAAGCATTAGTCTATAATTATGTCTATACATCAGTATATAGTTAAGTCTATATATTAGTATAAGGATTAGTCTATAATTATGTCTATACATCAGTATAAAGATAAGTCTATATATTAGTATAAGCATTAGTCTATAATTATGTCTATACTACAGTATAAAGATAAGTCTATATATTAGTATAAGCATTAGTCTATAATTATGGCTATACATCAGTATATAGATAAGTCTATATATTAGTATAATCATTAGTCTATAATTATGTCTATACATCAGTATATAGATAAGTCTATATATTAGTATAAGCATTAGACTATAATTATGTCTATACATCAGTATATAGATAAGTCTATATATTAGTATAAGCATTAGTCTATAATTATGTCTATACATCAGTATAAAGATAAGTCTATATATTAGTATAAGCATTAGTCTATAATTATGTATATACATCAGTATAAAGATAAGTCTATATATTGGTATAAGCATTAGTCTATACATCAGTATAAAGATAAGTCTATATATTAGTATAAGCATTAGTGTATAATTATGTATATACATCAGTATAAAGATAAGTCTATATATTAGTATATACATTAGTATATAATTATGTCTATACATCAGTATATAGATAAGTCTATATATTAGTATAAGCATTAGACTATAATTATGTCTATACATCAGTATAAAGATAAGTCTATATATTAGTATAAGCATTAGTCTATAATTATGTCTATACATCAGTATAAAGATAAGTCTATATATTAGTATAAGCATTAGTGTATAATTATGTCTATACATCAGTATAAAGATAAGTCTATACATCATTATATAGATAAGTCTATATATTAGTATAAGCATTAGTCTATAATTATGTATATTCATCAGTATATAGATAAGTCTATATATTAGTATATACATTAGTCTATAATTATGTATATACATCAGTATAAAGATAAGTCTATATATTAGTATAAACATTAGTGTATAATTATGTCTATACATCAGTATATAGATAAGTCTATATATTAGTATAAGCATTAGTCTATAATTATGTCTATACATCAGTATATAGATAAATCTATATATTAGTATAAGAATTAATCTATAATTATGTCTATACATCAGTATAAAGATAAGTCTATATATTAGTATAAGCATTAGTGTATAATTATGTATATACATCAGTATAAAGATAAGTCTATATATTAGTATATACATTAGTGTATAATTATGTCTATACATCAGTATATAGATAAGTCTATATATTAGTATAAGCATTAGACTATAATTATGTCTATACATCAGTATAAAGATAAGTCTATATATTAGTATAAGCATTAGTCTATAATTATGTCTATACATCAGTATAAAGATAAGTCTATATATTAGTATAAGCATTAGTGTATAATTATGTCTATACATCAGTATAAAGATAAGTCTATACATCATTATATAGATAAGTCTATATATTAGTATAAGCATTAGTCTATAATTATGTATATTCATCAGTATATAGATAAGTCTATATATTAGTATATACATTAGTCTATAATTATGTATATACATCAGTATAAAGATAAGTCTATATATTAGTATAAACATTAGTGTATAATTATGTCTATACATCAGTATATAGATAAGTCTATATATTAGTATAAGAATTAGTCTATAATTATGTCTATACATCAGTATAAAGATAAGTCTATATATTAGTATAAGCATTTATCTATAACTATGTCTATACATCAGTATAAAAATAAGTCTATATATTAGTATAAACATTAGTCTATAATTATGTCTATACATCAGTATATAGATAAGTCTATATATTAGTATAAACATTAGTCTATAATTATGTCTATATATCAGTATATAGATAAGTCTATATATTAGTATAAGCATTAGTCTATAATTATGTCTATACATCAGTATATAGATAAATCTATATATTAGTATAAACATTAGTCTATAATTATGTCTATACATCAGTATAAAGATAAGTCTATATATTAGTATAAGCATTAGTCTATAATTATGTCTATACATCAGTATATAGATAAGTCTATATATTAGTATAAGCATTAGACTATAATTATGTCTATACATCAGTATAAAGATAAGTCTATATATTAGTATAAGCATTAGTCTATAATTATGTCTATACATCAGTATAAAGATAAGTCTATATATTAGTATAAGCATTAGTGTATAATTATGTCTATACATCAGTATAAAGATAAGTCTATATATTAGTATAAGCATTAGTATATAATTATGTCTATACATCAGTATAAAGATAAATCTATATATTAGTATAAACATTAGTGTATAATTATGTCTATACATCAGTATAAAGATAAGTCTATATATTAGTATAAGCATTAGTCTATAATTATGTCTATACATCAGTATAAAGATAAGTCTATATATTAGTATAAGCATTAGTCTATAATTATGTCTATACATCAGTATATAGATAAGTCTATATATTAGTATAAGCATTAGTCTATAATTATGTCTATACATCAGTATAAAGATAAGTCTATATATTAGTATAAGCATTAGTGTATAATTATGTCTATACATCAGTATAAAGATAAGTCTATACATCATTATATAGATAAGTCTATATATTAGTATAAGCATTAGTCTATAATTATGTATATTCATCAGTATATAGATAAGTCTATATATTAGTATATACATTAGTCTATAATTATGTATATACATCAGTATAAAGATAAGTCTATATATTAGTATAAACATTAGTGTATAATTATGTCTATACATCAGTATATAGATAAGTCTATATATTAGTATAAGAATTAGTGTATAATTATGTCTATACATCAGTATATAGATAAGTCTATATATTAGTATAAGCATTTGTCTATAATTATGTCTATACATCAGTATAAAAATAAGTCTATATATTAGTATAAACATTAGTCTATAATTATGTCTATACATCAGTATAAAGATAAGTCTATATATTAGTATAAGCATTAGTCTATACATCAGTATAAAGATAAGTCTATATATTAGTATAAACATTAGTATATAATTATGTCTATACATCAGTATAAAGATAAGTATATATATTAGTATAAGCATTAGTCTATAATTATGTCTATACATCAGTATAACGATAAGTTTATATATTAGTATAAGCATTAGTCTATAATTATGTCTATACATCAGTATATAGATAAGTCTATATATTAGTATAAGCATTAGACTATAATTATGTCTATGCATCAGTATATATAGATAAGTCTATATATTATTATAAGCATTAGTCTATAATTATGTCTATACATCAGTATATAGATAAGTCTATATATTAGTATAAACATTAGTCTATAATTATGTCTATACATCAGTATATAGATAAGTCTATATATTAGTATATAGATTAGTCTATAATTATGTCTATACATCAGTATAAAGATAAGTCTATATATTAGTATAAGCATTAGTCTATAATTATGTCTATACATCAGTATAAAGATAAGTCTATATATTAGTATAAGCATTAGTCTATAATTATGTCTATACATCAGTATATAGATAAGTCTATATATTAGTATAAGCATTAGACTATAATTATGTCTATACATCAGTATAAAGATAAGTCTATATATTAGTATAAGCATTAGTCTATAATTATGTCTATACATCAGTATAAAGATAAGTCTATATATTAGTATAATCATTAGTGAATAATTATGTCTATACATCAGTATAAAGATAAGTCTATATATTAGTATAAGCATTAGTCTATAATTATGTCTATACATCAGTATAAAGATAAGTCTATATATTAGTATAAACATTAGTGTATAATTATGTCTATACATCAGTATAAAGATAAGTCTATATATTAGTATAAGCATTAGTCTATAATTATGTCTTTACATCAGTATATAGATAAGTCTATATATTAGTATAAGAATTTATCTATAATTATGTCTATACATCAGTATAAAGATAAGTCTATATATTAGTATAAGCATTAGTGTATAATTATGTATATACATCAGTATAAAGATAAGTCTATATATTAGTATAAATATTAGTGTATAATTATGTCTATACATCAGTATATAGATAAGTCTATATATTAGTATAAGCATTAGACTATAATTATGTCTATACATCAGTATAAAGATAAGTCTATATATTAGTATAAGCATTAGTCTATAATTATGTCTATACATCAGTATAAAGATAAGTCTATATATTAGTATAAGCATTATTGTATAATTATGTCTATACATCAGTATAAAGATAAGTCTATACATCATTATATAGATAAGTCTATATATTAGTATAAGCATTAGTCTATAATTATGTATATTCATCAGTATATAGATAAGTCTATATATTAGTATATACATTAGTCTATAATTATATCTATACATCAGTATAAAGATAAGTTTATATATTAGTATAAGCATTAGTCTATAATTATGTCTATACATCAGTATATAGATAAGTCTATATATTAGTATAAGCATTAGACTATAATTATGTCTATGCATCAGTATATATAGATAAGTCTATATATTATTATAAGCATTAGTCTATAATTATGTCTATACATCAGTATATAGATAAGTCTATATATTAGTATAAACATTAGTCTATAATTATGTCTATACATCAGTATATAGATAAGTCTATATATTAGTATATAGATTAGTCTATAATTATGTCTATACATCAGTATAAAGATAAGTCTATATATTAGTATAAGCATTAGTCTATAATTATGTCTATACATCAGTATAAAGATAAGTCTATATATTAGTATAAACATTAGTGTATAATTATGTCTATACATCAGTATAAAGATAAGTCTATATATTAGTATAAGCATTAGTCTATAATTATGTCTATACATCAGTATAAAGATAAGTCTATATATTAGTATAAGCATTTGTCTATAATTATGTCTATACATCAGTATAAAAATAAGTCTATATATTAGTATAAACATTAGTCTATAATTATGTCTATACATCAGTATAAAGATAAGTCTATATATTAGTATAAGCATTAGTCTATACATCAGTATAAAGATAAGTCTATATATTAGTATAAACATTAGTATATAATTATGTCTATACATCAGTATAAAGATAAGTATATATATTAGTATAAGCATTAGTCTATAATTATGTCTATACATCAGTATAAAGATAAGTTTATATATTAGTATAAGCATTAGTCTATAATTATGTCTATACATCAGTATATAGATAAGTCTATATATTAGTATAAGCATTAGACTATAATTATGTCTATGCATCAGTATATATAGATAAGTCTATATATTATTATAAGCATTAGTCTATAATTATGTCTATACATCAGTATATAGATAAGTCTATATATTAGTATAAACATTAGTCTATAATTATGTCTATACATCAGTATATAGATAAGTCTATATATTAGTATATAGAGTAGTCTATAATTATGTCTATACATCAGTATAAAGATAAGTCTATATATTAGTATAAGCATTAGTCTATAATTATGTCTTTACATCAGTATATAGATAAGTCTATATATTAGTATAAGAATTTATCTATAATTATGTCTATACATCAGTATAAAGATAAGTCTATATATTAGTATAAGCATTAGTGTATAATTATGTATATACATCAGTATAAAGATAAGTCTATATATTAGTATAAACATTAGTGTATAATTATGTCTATACATCAGTATATAGATAAGTCTATATATTAGTATAAGCATTAGACTATAATTATGTCTATACATCAGTATAAAGATAAGTCTATATATTAGTATAAGCATTAGTCTATAATTATGTCTATACATCAGTATAAAGATAAGTCTATATATTAGTATAAGCATTATTGTATAATTATGTCTATACATCAGTATAAAGATAAGTCTATACATCATTATATAGATAAGTCTATATATTAGTATAAGCATTAGTCTATAATTATGTATATTCATCAGTATATAGATAAGTCTATATATTAGTATATACATTAGTCTATAATTATGTATATACATCAGTATAAAGATAAGTCTATATATTAGTATAAACATTAGTGTATAATTATGTCTATACATCAGTATATAGATAAGTCTATATATTAGTATAAGAATTAGTCTATAATTATGTCTATACATCAGTATAAAGATAAGTCTATATATTAGTATAAGCATTTGTCTATAACTATGTCTATACATCAGTATAAAAATAAGTCTATATATTAGTATAAACATTAGTCTATAATTATGTCTATACATCAGTATATAGATAAGTCTATATATTAGTATAAACATTAGTCTATAATTATGTCTATATATCAGTATATAGATAAGTCTATATATTAGTATAAGCATTAGTCTATAATTATGTCTATACATCAGTATATAGATAAATCTATATATTAGTATAAACATTAGTCTATAATTATGTCTATACATCAGTATATAGATAAGTCTATATATTAGTATAAGCATTAGACTATAATTATGTCTATACATCAGTATAAAGATAAGTCTATATATTAGTATAAGCATTAGTCTATAATTATGTCTATACATCAGTATATAGATAAATCTATATATTAGTATAAACATTAGTCTATAATTATGTCTATACATCAGTATATAGATAAGTCTATATATTAGTATATACATTAGTCTATAATTATATCTATACATCAGTATAAAGATAAGTTTATATATTAGTATAAGCATTAGTCTATAATTATGTCTATACATCAGTATATAGATAAGTCTATATATTAGTATAAGCATTAGACTATAATTATGTCTATGCATCAGTATATATAGATAAGTCTATATATTATTATAAGCATTAGTCTATAATTATGTCTATACATCAGTATATAGATAAGTCTATATATTAGTATAAACATTAGTCTATAATTATGTCTATACATCAGTATATAGATAAGTCTATATATTAGTATATAGATTAGTCTATAATTATGTCTATACATCAGTATAAAGATAAGTCTATATATTAGTATAAGCATTAGTCTATAATTATGTCTATACATCAGTATAAAGATAAGTCTATATATTAGTATAAGCATTAGTCTATAATTATGTCTATACATCAGTATATAGATAAGTCTATATATTAGTATAAGCATTAGACTATAATTATGTCTATACATCAGTATAAAGATAAGTCTATATATTAGTATAAGCATTAGTCTATAATTATGTCTATACATCAGTATAAAGATAAGTCTATATATTAGTATAATCATTAGTGAATAATTATGTCTATACATCAGTATAAAGATAAGTCTATATATTAGTATAAGCATTAGTCTATAATTATGTCTATACATCAGTATAAAGATAAGTCTATATATTAGTATAAACATTAGTGTATAATTATGTCTATACATCAGTATAAAGATAAGTCTATATATTAGTATAAGCATTAGTCTATAATTATGTCTATACATCAGTATAAAGATAAATCTATATATTAGTATAAACATTAGTCTATAATTATGTCTATACATCAGTATAAAGATAAGTCTATATATTAGTATAAGCATTAGTCTATAATTATGTCTATACATCAGTATATAGATAAGTCTATATATTAGTATAAGCATTAGACTATAATTATGTCTACACATCAGTATAAAGATAAGTCTATATATTAGTATAAGCATTAGTTTATAATTATGTCTATACATCAGTATAAAGATAAGTCTATATATTAGTATAAGCATTAGTGTATAATGATGTCTATACATCAGTATAAAGATAAGTCTATATATTAGTATAAGCATTAGTATATAATTATGTCTATACATCAGTATAAAGATAAGTCTATATATTAGTATAAACATTAGTGTATAATTATGTCTATACATCAGTATAAAGATAAGTCTATATATTAGTATAAGCATTAGTCTATAATTATGTCTATACATCAGTATAAAGATAAGTCTATATATTAGTATAAGCATTTGTCTATAATTATGTCTATACATCAGTATAAAAATAAGTCTATATATTAGTATAAACATTAGTCTATAATTATGTCTATACATCAGTATAAAGATAAGTCTATATATTAGTATAAGCATTAGTCTATACATCAGTATAAAGATAAGTCTATATATTAGTATAAACATTAGTATATAATTATGTCTATACATCAGTATAAAGATAAGTATATATATTAGTATAAGCATTAGTCTATAATTATGTCTATACATCAGTATAAAGATAAGTTTATATATTAGTATAAGCATTAGTCTATAATTATGTCTATACATCAGTATATAGATAAGTCTATATATTAGTATAAGCATTAGACTATAATTATGTCTATGCATCAGTATATATAGATAAGTCTATATATTATTATAAGCATTAGTCTATAATTATGTCTATACATCAGTATATAGATAAGTCTATATATTAGTATAAACATTAGTCTATAATTATGTCTATACATCAGTATATAGATAAGTCTATATATTAGTATATAGAGTAGTCTATAATTATGTCTATACATCAGTATAAAGATAAGTCTATATATTAGTATAAGCATTAGTCTATAATTATGTCTTTACATCAGTATATAGATAAGTCTATATATTAGTATAAGAATTTATCTATAATTATGTCTATACATCAGTATAAAGATAAGTCTATATATTAGTATAAGCATTAGTGTATAATTATGTATATACATCAGTATAAAGATAAGTCTATATATTAGTATAAACATTAGTGTATAATTATGTCTATACATCAGTATATAGATAAGTCTATATATTAGTATAAGCATTAGACTATAATTATGTCTATACATCAGTATAAAGATAAGTCTATATATTAGTATAAGCATTAGTCTATAATTATGTCTATACATCAGTATAAAGATAAGTCTATATATTAGTATAAGCATTATTGTATAATTATGTCTATACATCAGTATAAAGATAAGTCTATACATCATTATATAGATAAGTCTATATATTAGTATAAGCATTAGTCTATAATTATGTATATTCATCAGTATATAGATAAGTCTATATATTAGTATATACATTAGTCTATAATTATGTATATACATCAGTATAAAGATAAGTCTATATATTAGTATAAACATTAGTGTATAATTATGTCTATACATCAGTATATAGATAAGTCTATATATTAGTATAAGAATTAGTCTATAATTATGTCTATACATCAGTATAAAGATAAGTCTATATATTAGTATAAGCATTTGTCTATAACTATGTCTATACATCAGTATAAAAATAAGTCTATATATTAGTATAAACATTAGTCTATAATTATGTCTATACATCAGTATATAGATAAGTCTATATATTAGTATAAACATTAGTCTATAATTATGTCTATATATCAGTATATAGATAAGTCTATATATTAGTATAAGCATTAGTCTATAATTATGTCTATACATCAGTATATAGATAAATCTATATATTAGTATAAACATTAGTCTATAATTATGTCTATACATCAGTATATAGATAAGTCTATATATTAGTATAAGCATTAGACTATAATTATGTCTATACATCAGTATAAAGATAAGTCTATATATTAGTATAAGCATTAGTCTATAATTATGTCTATACATCAGTATATAGATAAATCTATATATTAGTATAAACATTAGTCTATAATTATGTCTATACATCAGTATATAGATAAGTCTATATATTAGTATAAGCATTAGACTATAATTATGTCTATACATCAGTATAAAGATAAGTCTATACATCATTATATAGATAAGTCTATATATTGGTATAAGCATTAGTCTATAATTATGTATATTCATCAGTATATAGATAAGTCTATATATTAGTATATACATTAGTCTATAATTATGTATATACATCAGTATAAAGATAAGTCTATATATTAGTATAAACATTAGTGTATAATTATGTCTATACATCAGTATATAGATAAGTCTATATATTAGTATAAGAATTAGTCTATAATTATGTCTGTACATCAGTATAAAGATAAGTCTATATATTAGTATAAGCATTTGTCTATAACTATGTCTATACATCAGTATAAAAATAAGTCTATATATTAGTATAAGCATTAGTCTATAATTATGTTTATACATCAGTATAAAGATAAGTCTATATATTAGTATAAGCATTAGTCTATAATTATGTCTATACATCAGTATAAAGATAAGTCTATATATTAGTATAAGCATTAGTCTATAATTATGTTTATACATCAGTATAAAGATAAGTCTATATATTAGTATGAGCATTAGTCTATACATCAGTATAAAGATAAGTCTATATATTAGTATAAACATTAGTGTATAATTATGTCTATACATCAGTATAAAGATAAGTTTATATATTAGTATAAGCATTAGTCTATAATTATGTCTATTCATCAGTATAAAGATAAGTCTATATATTAGTATAAGCATTAGTCTATAATTATGTCTATACATCAGTATATAGATAAGTCTATATATTAGTATATAGATTAGTCTATAATTATGTCTATACATCAGTATAAAGATAAGTTTATATATTAGTATAAGCATTAGTCTATAATTATGTCTATACTACAGTATAAAGATAAGTCTATATATTAGTATAAGCATTAGTGTATAATTATGTCTATACATCAGTAAAAAGATAAGTCTATATATTAGTATAAACATTAGTGAATAATTATGTCTATACATCAGTATAAAGATAAGTCTATATATTAGTATAAACATTAGTGTATAATTATGTCTATACATCAGTATAAAGATAAGTCTACATATTAGTATAAGCATTAGTCTATAATTATGTCTATACATCAGTATATAGTTAAGTCTATATATTAGTATAAGGATTAGTCTATAATTATGTCTATACATCAGTATAAAGATAAGTCTATATATTAGTATAAGCATTAGTCTATAATTATGTCTATACTACAGTATAAAGATAAGTCTATATATTAGTATAAGCATTAGTCTATAATTATGGCTATACATCAGTATATAGATAAGTCTATATATTAGTATAATCATTAGTCTATAATTATGTCTATACATCAGTATATAGATAAGTCTATATATTAGTATAAGCATTAGACTATAATTATGTCAATACATCAGTATATAGATAAGTCTATATATTAGTATAAGCATTAGTCTATAATTATGTCTATACATCAGTATAAAGATAAGTCTATATATTAGTATAAGCATTAGTCTATAATTATGTATATACATCAGTATAAAGATAAGTCTATATATTGGTATAAGCATTAGTCTATACATCAATATAAAGATAAGTCTATATATTAGTATAAGCATTAGTGTATAATTATGTATATACATCAGTATAAAGATAAGTCTATATATTAGTATATACATTAGTATATAATTATGTCTATACATCAGTATAAAGATAAGTCTATATATTAGTATAAGCATTAGTCTATAATTATGTCTATACATCAGTATAAAGATAAGTCTATATATTAGTATAAGCATTAGTGTATAATTATGTCTATACATCAGTATAAAGATAAGTCTATACATCATTATATAGATAAGTCTATATATTAGTATAAGCATTAGTCTATAATTATGTATATTCATCAGTATATAGATAAGTCTATATATTAGTATATACATTAGTCTATAATTATGTATATACATCAGTATAAAGATAAGTCTATATATTAGTATAAACATTAGTGTATAATTATGTCTATACATCAGTATATAGATAAGTCTATATATTAGTATAAGCATTAGTCTATAATTATGTCTATACATCAGTATATAGATAAATCTATATATTAGTATAAGAATTAATCTATAATTATGTCTATACATCAGTATAAAGATAAGTCTATATATTAGTATAAGCATTAGTGTATAATTATGTATATACATCAGTATAAAGATAAGTCTATATATTAGTATATACATTAGTGTATAATTATGTCTATACATCAGTATATAGATAAGTCTATATATTAGTATAAGCATTAGACTATAATTATGTCTATACATCAGTATAAAGATAAGTCTATATATTAGTATAAGCATTAGTCTATAATTATGTCTATACATCAGTATAAAGATAAGTCTATATATTAGTATAAGCATTAGTGTATAATTATGTCTATACATCAGTATAAAGATAAGTCTATACATCATTATATAGATAAGTCTATATATTAGTACAAGCATTAGTCTATAATTATGTATATTCATCAGTATATAGATAAGTCTAAATATTAGTATATACATTAGTCTATAATTATGTATATACATCAGTATAAAGATAAGTCTATATATTAGTATAAACATTAGTGTATAATTATGTCTATACATCAGTATATAGATAAGTCTATATATTAGTATAAGCATTAGACTATAATTATGTCTATACATCATTATAAAGATAAGTCTATATATTAGTATAAGCATTAGTCTATAATTATGTCTATACATCAGTATAAAGATAAGTCTATATATTAGTATAAGCATTAGTGTATAATTATGTCTATACATCAGTATAAAGATAAGTCTATACATCATTATATAGATAAGTCTATATATTAGTATAAGCATTAGTCTATAATTATGTATATTCATCAGTATATAGATAAGTCTATATATTAGTATATACATTAGTCTATAATTATGTATATACATCAGTATAAAGATAAGTCTATATATTAGTATAAACATTAGTGTATAATTATGTCTATACATCAGTATATAGATAAGTCTATATATTAGTATAAGAATTAGTCTATAATTATGTCTATACATCAGTATAAAGATAAGTCTATATATTAGTATAAGCATTTATCTATAACTATGTCTATACATCAGTATAAAAATAAGTCTATATATTAGTATAAACATTAGTCTATAATTATGTCTATACATCAGTATATAGATAAGTCTATATATTAGTATAAACATTAGTCTATAATTATGTCTATATATCAGTATATAGATAAGTCTATATATTAGTATAAGCATTAGTCTATAATTATGTCTATACATCAGTATATAGATAAATCTATATATTAGTATAAACATTAGTCTATAATTATGTCTATACATCAGTATAAAGATAAGTCTATATATTAGTATAAGCATTAGTCTATAATTATGTCTATACATCAGTATATAGATAAGTCTATATATTAGTATAAGCATTAGACTATAATTATGTCTATACATCAGTATAAAGATAAGTCTATATATTAGTATAAGCATTAGTCTATAATTATGTCTATACATCAGTATAAAGATAAGTCTATATATTAGTATAAGCATTAGTGTATAATTATGTCTATACATCAGTATAAAGATAAGTCTATATATTAGTATAAGCATTAGTATATAATTATGTCTATACATCAGTATAAAGATAAATCTATATATTAGTATAAACATTAGTGTATAATTATGTCTATACATCAGTATAAAGATAAGTCTATATATTAGTATAAGCATTAGTCTATAATTATGTCTATACATCAGTATAAAGATAAGTCTATATATTAGTATAAGCATTAGTCTATAATTATGTCTATACATCAGTATATAGATAAGTCTATATATTAGTATAAGAATTAATCTATAATTATGTCTATACATCAGTATAAAGATAAGTCTATATATTAGTATAAGCATTAGTGTATAATTATGTATATACATCAGTATAAAGATAAGTCTATATATTAGTATATACATTAGTGTATAATTATGTCTATACATCAGTATATAGATAAGTCTATATATTAGTATAAGCATTAGACTATAATTATGTCTATACATCAGTATAAAGATAAGTCTATATATTAGTATAAGCATTAGTCTATAATTATGTCTATACATCAGTATAAAGATAAGTCTATATATTAGTATAAGCATTAGTGTATAATTATGTCTATACATCAGTATAAAGATAAGTCTATACATCATTATATAGATAAGTCTATATATTAGTATAAGCATTAGTCTATAATTATGTATATTCATCAGTATATAGATAAGTCTATATATTAGTATATACATTAGTCTATAATTATGTATATACATCAGTATAAAGATAAGTCTATATATTAGTATAAACATTAGTGTATAATTATGTCTATACATCAGTATATAGATAAGTCTATATATTAGTATAAGAATTAGTGTATAATTATGTCTATACATCAGTATATAGATAAGTCTATATATTAGTATAAGCATTAGACTATAATTATGTCTATACATCAGTATAAAGATAAGTCTATATATTAGTATAAGCATTTGTCTATAATTATGTCTATACATCAGTATAAAAATAAGTCTATATATTAGTATAAACATTAGTCTATAATTATGTCTATACATCAGTATAAAGATAAGTCTATATATTAGTATAAGCATTAGTCTATACATCAGTATAAAGATAAGTCTATATATTAGTATAAACATTAGTATATAATTATGTCTATACATCAGTATAAAGATAAGTATATATATTAGTATAAGCATTAGTCTATAATTATGTCTATACATCAGTATAAAGATAAGTTTATATATTAGTATAAGCATTAGTCTATAATTATGTCTATACATCAGTATATAGATAAGTCTATATATTAGTATAAGCATTAGACTATAATTATGTCTATGCATCAGTATATATAGATAAGTCTATATATTATTATAAGCATTAGTCTATAATTATGTCTATACATCAGTATATAGATAAGTCTATATATTAGTATAAACATTAGTCTATAATTATGTCTATACATCAGTATATAGATAAGTCTATATATTAGTATATAGATTAGTCTATAATTATGTCTATACATCAGTATAAAGATAAGTCTATATATTAGTATAAGCATTAGTCTATAATTATGTCTATACATCAGTATAAAGATAAGTCTATATATTAGTATAAGCATTAGTCTATAATTATGTCTATACATCAGTATATAGATAAGTCTATATATTAGTATAAGCATTAGACTATAATTATGTCTATACATCAGTATAAAGATAAGTCTATATATTAGTATAAGCATTAGTCTATAATTATGTCTATACATCAGTATAAAGATAAGTCTATATATTAGTATAATCATTAGTGAATAATTATGTCTATACATCAGTATAAAGATAAGTCTATATATTAGTATAAGCATTAGTCTATAATTATGTCTATACATCAGTATAAAGATAAGTCTATATATTAGTATAAACATTAGTGTATAATTATGTCTATACATCAGTATAAAGATAAGTCTATATATTAGTATAAGCATTAGTCTATAATTATGTCTTTACATCAGTATATAGATAAGTCTATATATTAGTATAAGAATTTATCTATAATTATGTCTATACATCAGTATAAAGATAAGTCTATATATTAGTATAAGCATTAGTGTATAATTATGTATATACATCAGTATAAAGATAAGTCTATATATTAGTATAAATATTAGTGTATAATTATGTCTATACATCAGTATATAGATAAGTCTATATATTAGTATAAGCATTAGACTATAATTATGTCTATACATCAGTATAAAGATAAGTCTATATATTAGTATAAGCATTAGTCTATAATTATGTCTATACATCAGTATAAAGATAAGTCTATATATTATTATAAGCATTATTGTATAATTATGTCTATACATCAGTATAAAGATAAGTCTATACATCATTATATAGATAAGTCTATATATTAGTATAAGCATTAGTCTATAATTATGTATATTCATCAGTATATAGATAAGTCTATATATTAGTATATACATTAGTCTATAATTATATCTATACATCAGTATAAAGATAAGTTTATATATTAGTATAAGCATTAGTCTATAATTATGTCTATACATCAGTATATAGATAAGTCTATATATTAGTATAAGCATTAGACTATAATTATGTCTATGCATCAGTATATATAGATAAGTCTATATATTATTATAAGCATTAGTCTATAATTATGTCTATACATCAGTATATAGATAAGTCTATATATTAGTATAAACATTAGTCTATAATTATGTCTATACATCAGTATATAGATAAGTCTATATATTAGTATATAGATTAGTCTATAATTATGTCTATACATCAGTATAAAGATAAGTCTATATATTAGTATAAGCATTAGTCTATAATTATGTCTATACATCATTATAAAGATAAGTCTATATATTAGTATAAGCATTAGTCTATAATTATGTCTATACATCAGTATATAGATAAGTCTATATATTAGTATAAGCATTAGACTATAATTATGTCTATACATCAGTATAAAGATAAGTCTATATATTAGTATAAGCATTAGTCTATAATTATGTCTATACATCAGTATAAAGATAAGTCTATATATTAGTATAATCATTAGTGAATAATTATGTCTATACATCAGTATAAAGATAAGTCTATATATTAGTATAAGCATTAGTCTATAATTATGTCTATACATCAGTATAAAGATAAGTCTATATATTAGTATAAACATTAGTGTATAATTATGCCTATACATCAGTATAAAGATAAGTCTATATATTAGTATAAGCATTAGTCTATAATTATGTCTATACATCAGTATAAAGATAAATCTATATATTAGTATAAACATTAGTCTATAATTATGTCTATACATCAGTATAAAGATAAGTCTATATATTAGTATAAGCATTAGTCTATAATTATGTCTATACATCAGTATATAGATAAGTCTATATATTAGTATAAGCATTAGACTATAATTATGTCTATACATCAGTATAAAGATAAGTCTATATATTAGTATAAGCATTAGTTTATAATTATGTCTATACATCAGTATAAAGATAAGTCTATATATTAGTATAAGCATTAGTGTATAATGATGTCTATACATCAGTATAAAGATAAGTCTATATATTAGTATAAGCATTAGTATATAATTATGTCTATACATCAGTATAAAGATAAGTCTATATATTAGTATAAACATTAGTGTATAATTATGTCTATACATCAGTATAAAGATAAGTCTATATATTAGTATAAGCATTAGTCTATAATTATGTCTATACATCAGTATAAAGATAAGTCTATATATTAGTATAAGCATTAGTCTATAATTATGTCTATACATCAGTATATAGATAAGTCTATATATTAGTATAAGAATTAATCTATAATTATGTCTATACATCAGTATAAAGATAAGTCTATATATTAGTATAAGCATTAGTGTATAATTATGTATATACATCAGTATAAAGATAAGTCTATATATTAGTATATACATTAGTGTATAATTATGTCTATACATCAGTATATAGATAAGTCTATATATTAGTATAAGCATTAGTCTATACATCAGTATAAAGATAAGTCTATATATTAGTATAAACATTAGTATATAATTATGTCTATACATCAGTATAAAGATAAGTATATATATTAGTATAAGCATTAGTCTATAATTATGTCTATACATCAGTATAAAGATAAGTTTATATATTAGTATAAGCATTAGTCTATAATTATGTCTATACATCAGTATATAGATAAGTCTATATATTAGTATAAGCATTAGACTATAATTATGTCTATGCATCAGTATATATAGATAAGTCTATATATTATTATAAGCATTAGTCTATAATTATGTCTATACATCAGTATATAGATAAGTCTATATATTAGTATAAACATTAGTCTATAATTATGTCTATACATCAGTATATAGATAAGTCTATATATTAGTATATAGATTAGTCTATAATTATGTCTATACATCAGTATAAAGATAAGTCTATATATTAGTATAAGCATTAGTCTATAATTATGTCTATACATCAGTATAAAGATAAGTCTATATATTAGTATAAGCATTAGTCTATAATTATGTCTATACATCAGTATATAGATAAGTCTATATATTAGTATAAGCATTAGACTATAATTATGTCTATACATCAGTATAAAGATAAGTCTATATATTAGTATAAGCATTAGTCTATAATTATGTCTATACATCAGTATAAAGATAAGTCTATATATTAGTATAATCATTAGTAAATAATTATGTCTATACATCAGTATAAAGATAAGTCTATATATTAGTATAAGCATTAGTCTATAATTATGTCTATACATCAGTATAAAGATAAGTCTATATATTAGTATAAACATTAGTGTATAATTATGTCTATACATCAGTATAAAGATAAGTCTATATATTAGTATAAGCATTAGTCTATAATTATGTCTTTACATCAGTATATAGATAAGTCTATATATTAGTATAAGAATTTATCTATAATTATGTCTATACATCAGTATAAAGATAAGTCTATATATTAGTATAAGCATTAGTGTATAATTATGTATATACATCAGTATAAAGATAAGTCTATATATTAGTATAAATATTAGTGTATAATTATGTCTATACATCAGTATATAGATAAGTCTATATATTAGTATAAGCATTAGACTATAATTATGTCTATACATCAGTATAAAGATAAGTCTATATATTAGTATAAGCATTAGTCTATAATTATGTCTATACATCAGTATAAAGATAAGTCTATATATTAGTATAAGCATTATTGTATAATTATGTCTATACATCAGTATAAAGATAAGTCTATACATCATTATATAGATAAGTCTATATATTAGTATAAGCATTAGTCTATAATTATGTATATTCATCAGTATATAGATAAGTCTATATATTAGTATATACATTAGTCTATAATTATATCTATACATCAGTATAAAGATAAGTTTATATATTAGTATAAGCATTAGTCTATAATTATGTCTATACATCAGTATATAGATAAGTCTATATATTAGTATAAGCATTAGACTATAATTATGTCTATGCATCAGTATATATAGATAAGTCTATATATTATTATAAGCATTAGTCTATAATTATGTCTATACATCAGTATATAGATAAGTCTATATATTAGTATAAACATTAGTCTATAATTATGTCTATACATCAGTATATAGATAAGTCTATATATTAGTATATAGATTAGTCTATAATTATGTCTATACATCAGTATAAAGATAAGTCTATATATTAGTATAAGCATTAGTCTATAATTATGTCTATACATCATTATAAAGATAAGTCTATATATTAGTATAAGCATTAGTCTATAATTATGTCTATACATCAGTATATAGATAAGTCTATATATTAGTATAAGCATTAGACTATAATTATGTCTATACATCAGTATAAAGATAAGTCTATATATTAGTATAAGCATTAGTCTATAATTATGTCTATACATCAGTATAAAGATAAGTCTATATATTAGTATAATCATTAGTGAATAATTATGTCTATACATCAGTATAAAGATAAGTCTATATATTAGTATAAGCATTAGTCTATAATTATGTCTATACATCAGTATAAAGATAAGTCTATATATTAGTATAAACATTAGTGTATAATTATGCCTATACATCAGTATAAAGATAAGTCTATATATTAGTATAAGCATTAGTCTATAATTATGTCTATACATCAGTATAAAGATAAATCTATATATTAGTATAAACATTAGTCTATAATTATGTCTATACATCAGTATAAAGATAAGTCTATATATTAGTATAAGCATTAGTCTATAATTATGTCTATACATCAGTATATAGATAAGTCTATATATTAGTATAAGCATTAGACTATAATTATGTCTATACATCAGTATAAAGATAAGTCTATATATTAGTATAAGCATTAGTTTATAATTATGTCTATACATCAGTATAAAGATAAGTCTATATATTAGTATAAGCATTAGTGTATAATGATGTCTATACATCAGTATAAAGATAAGTCTATATATTAGTATAAGCATTAGTATATAATTATGTCTATACATCAGTATAAAGATAAGTCTATATATTAGTATAAACATTAGTGTATAATTATGTCTATACATCAGTATAAAGATAAGTCTATATATTAGTATAAGCATTAGTCTATAATTATGTCTATACATCAGTATAAAGATAAGTCTATATATTAGTATAAGCATTAGTCTATAATTATGTCTATACATCAGTATATAGATAAGTCTATATATTAGTATAAGAATTAATCTATAATTATGTCTATACATCAGTATAAAGATAAGTCTATATATTAGTATAAGCATTAGTGTATAATTATGTATATACATCAGTATAAAGATAAGTCTATATATTAGTATATACATTAGTGTATAATTATGTCTATACATCAGTATATAGATAAGTCTATATATTAGTATAAGCATTAGACTATAATTATGTCTATACATCAGTATAAAGATAAGTCTATATATTAGTATAAGCATTAGTCTATAATTATGTCTATACATCAGTATAAAGATAAGTCTATATATTAGTATAAGCATTAGTGTATAATTATGTCTATACATCAGTATAAAGATAAGTCTATACATCATTATATAGATAAGTCTATATATTAGTATAAGCATTAGTCTATAATTATGTATATTCATCAGTATATAGATAAGTCTATATATTAGTATATACATTAGTCTATAATTATGTATATACATCAGTATAAAGATAAGTCTATATATTAGTATAAACATTAGTGTATAATTATGTCTATACATCAGTATATAGATAAGTCTATATATTAGTATAAGAATTAGTGTATAATTATGTCTATACATCAGTATATAGATAAGTCTATATATTAGTATAAGCATTAGACTATAATTATGTCTATACATCAGTATAAAGATAAGTCTATATATTAGTATAAGCATTTGTCTATAATTATGTCTATACATCAGTATAAAAATAAGTCTATATATTAGTATAAACATTAGTCTATAATTATGTCTATACATCAGTATAAAGATAAGTCTATATATTAGTATAAGCATTAGTCTATACATCAGTATAAAGATAAGTCTATATATTAGTATAAACATTAGTATATAATTATGTCTATACATCAGTATAAAGATAAGTATATATATTAGTATAAGCATTAGTCTATAATTATGTCTATACATCAGTATAAAGATAAGTTTATATATTAGTATAAGCATTAGTCTATAATTATGTCTATACATCAGTATATAGATAAGTCTATATATTAGTATAAGCATTAGACTATAATTATGTCTATGCATCAGTATATATAGATAAGTCTATATATTATTATAAGCATTAGTCTATAATTATGTCTATACATCAGTATATAGATAAGTCTATATATTAGTATAAACATTAGTCTATAATTATGTCTATACATCAGTATATAGATAAGTCTATATATTAGTATATAGAGTAGTCTATAATTATGTCTATACATCAGTATAAAGATAAGTCTATATATTAGTATAAGCATTAGTCTATAATTATGTCTTTACATCAGTATATAGATAAGTCTATATATTAGTATAAGAATTTATCTATAATTATGTCTATACATCAGTATAAAGATAAGTCTATATATTAGTATAAGCATTAGTGTATAATTATGTATATACATCAGTATAAAGATAAGTCTATATATTAGTATAAACATTAGTGTATAATTATGTCTATACATCAGTATATAGATAAGTCTATATATTAGTATAAGCATTAGACTATAATTATGTCTATACATCAGTATAAAGATAAGTCTATATATTAGTATAAGCATTAGTCTATAATTATGTCTATACATCAGTATAAAGATAAGTCTATATATTAGTATAAGCATTATTGTATAATTATGTCTATACATCAGTATAAAGATAAGTCTATACATCATTATATAGATAAGTCTATATATTAGTATAAGCATTAGTCTATAATTATGTATATTCATCAGTATATAGATAAGTCTATATATTAGTATATACATTAGTCTATAATTATGTATATACATCAGTATAAAGATAAGTCTATATATTAGTATAAACATTAGTGTATAATTATGTCTATACATCAGATAAGTCTATATATTAGTATAAGAATTAGTCTATAATTATGTCTATACATCAGTATAAAGATAAGTCTATATATTAGTATAAGCATTTGTCTATAACTATGTCTATACATCAGTATAAAAATAAGTCTATATATTAGTATAAACATTAGTCTATAATTATGTCTATACATCAGTATATAGATAAGTCTATATATTAGTATAAACATTAGTCTATAATTATGTCTATATATCAGTATATAGATAAGTCTATATATTAGTATAAGCATTAGTCTATAATTATGTCTATACATCAGTATATAGATAAATCTATATATTAGTATAAACATTAGTCTATAATTATGTCTATACATCAGTATAAAGATAAGTCTATATATTAGTATAAGCATTAGTCTATAATTATGTCTATACATCAGTATATAGATAAGTCTATATATTAGTATAAGCATTAGACTATAATTATGTCTATACATCAGTATAAAGATAAGTCTATATATTAGTATAAGCATTAGTCTATAATTATGTCTATACATCAGTATAAAGATAAGTCTATATATTAGTATAAGCATTAGTGTATAATTATGGCTATACATCAGTATATAGATAAGTCTATATATTAGTATAATCATTATTCTATAATTATGTCTATACATCAGTATATAGATAAGTCTATATATTAGTATAAGCATTAGACTATAATTATGTCTATACATCAGTATATAGATAAGTCTATATATTAGTATAAGCATTAGTCTATAATTATGTCTATGCATCAGTATATAGATAAGTCTATATATTAGTATAAGCATTAGTCTATAATTATGTCTATACATCAGTATAAAGATAAGTCTATATATTAGTATAAGCATTAGTCTATAATTATGTATATACATCAGTATAAAGATAAGTCTATATATTGGTATAAGCATTAGTCTATACATCAGTATAAAGATAAGTCTATATATTAGTATAAACATTAGTGTATAATTATGTCTATACATCAGTATAAAGATAAGTATATATATTAGTATAAGCATTAGTCTATAATTATGTCTATACATCAGTATAAAGATAAGTTTATATATTAGTATAAGCATTAGACTATAATTATGTCTATACATCAGTATATAGATAAGTCTATATATTAGTATAAGCATTAGACTATAATTATGTCTATGCATCAGTATATAGATAAGTCTATATATTATTATAAGCATTAGTCTATAATTATGTCTATACATCAGTATATAGATAAGTCTATATATTAGTATAAACATTAGTCTATAATTATGTCTATACATCAGTATATAGATAAGTCTATATATTAGTATATAGATTAGTCTATAATTATGTCTATACATCAGTATAAAGATAAGTCTATATATTAGTATAAGCATTAGTCTATAATTATGTATATACATCAGTATAAAGATAAGTCTATATATTAGTATAAGCATTAGTCTATAATTATGTCTATACATCAGTATATAGATAAGTCTATATATTAGTATAAGCATTAGACTATAATTATGTCTATACATCAGTATAAAGATAAGTCTATATATTAGTATAAGCATTAGTCTATAATTATGTCTATACATCAGTATAAAGATAATTCTATATATTAGTATAAGCATTAGTGTATAATTATGTCTATACATCAGTATAAAGATAAGTCTATATATTAGTATAAGCATTAGTCTATAATTATGTCTATACATCAGTATAAAGATAAGTCTATATATTAGTATAAACATTAGTGTATAATTATGTCTATACATCAGTATAAAGATAAGTCTATATATTAGTATAAGCATTAGTCTATAATTATGTCTATACATCAGTATATAGATAAGTCTATATATTAGTATAAGAATTAATCTATAATTATGTCTATACATCAGTATAAAGATAAGTCTATATATTAGTATATACATTAGTGTATAATTATGTCTATACATCAGTATATAGATAAGTCTATATATTAGTATAAGCATTAGACTATAATTATGTCTATACATCAGTATAAAGATAAGTCTATATATTAGTATAAGCATTAGTCTATAATTATGTCTATACATCAGTATAAAGATAAGTCTATATATTAGTATAAGCATTAGTGTATAATTATGTCTATACATCAGTATAAAGATAAGTCTATACATCATTATATAGATAAGTCTATATATTAGTATAAGCATTAGTCTATAATTATGTATATTCATCAGTATATAGATAAGTCTATATATTAGTATATACATTAGTCTATAATTATGTATATACATCAGTATAAAGATAAGTCTATATATTAGTATAAACATTAGTGTATAATTATGTCTATACATCAGTATATAGATAAGTCTATATATTAGTATAAGCATTAGACTATAATTATGTATATTCATCAGTATATAGATAAGTCTATATATTAGTATATACATTAGTCTATAATTATGTATATACATCAGTATAAAGATAAGTCTATATATTAGTATAAACATTAGTGTATAATTATGTCTATACATCAGTATATAGATAAGTCTATATATTAGTATAAGAATTAGTCTATAATTATGTATATACATCAGTATAAAGATAAGTCTATATATTAGTATAAGCATTTGTCTATAACTATGTCTATACATCAGTATAAAAATAAGTCTATATATTAGTATAAACATTAGTCTATAATTATGTCTATACATCAGTATATAGATAAGTCTATATATTAGTATAAACATTAGTCTATAATTATGTCTATATATCAGTATATAGATAAGTCTATATATTAGTATAAGGATTAGTCTATAATTATGTCTATACATCAGTATATAGATAAATCTATATATTAGTATAAACATTAGTCTATAATTATGTCTATACATCAGTATAAAGATAAATCTATATATTAGTATAAGCATTAGTCTATAATTATGTCTATACATCAGTATATAGATAAGTCTATATATTAGTATAAGCATTAGACTATAATTATGTCTATACATCAGTATAAAGATAAGTCTATATATTAGTATAAGCATTAGTCTATAATTATGTCTATACATCAGTATAAAGATAAGTCTATATATTAGTATAAGCATTAGTCTATAATTATGGCTATACATCAGTATATAGATAAGTCTATATATTAGTATAAGCATTAGACTATAATTATGTCTATACATCAGTATAAAGATAAGTCTATATATTAGTATAAGCATTAGTCTATAATTATGTCTATACATCAGTATAAAGATAAGTCTATATATTAGTATAAGCATTAGTGAATAATTATGTCTATACATCAGTATAAAGATAAGTCTATATATTAGTATAAGCATTAGTCTATAATTATGTCTATACATCAGTATATAGATAAGTCTATATATTAGTATAAGAATTAATCTATAATTATGTCTATACATCAGTATAAAGATAAGTCTATATATTAGTATAAGCATTAGTGTATAATTATGTATATACATCAGTATAAAGATAAGTCTATATATTAGTATAAACATTAGTGTATAATTATGTCTATACATCAGTATATAGATAAGTCTATATATTAGTATAAGCATTAGACTATAATTATGTCTATACATCAGTATAAAGATAAGTCTATATATTAGTATAAGCATTAGTCTATAATTATGTCTATACATCAGTATAAAGATAAGTCTATATATTAGTATAAGCATTAGTGTATAATTATGTCTATACATCAGTATAAAGATAAGTCTATACATCATTATATAGATAAGTCTATATATTAGTATAAGCATTAGTCTATAATTATGTATATTCATCAGTATATAGATAAGTCTATATATTAGTATATACATTAGTCTATAATTATGTATATACATCAGTATAAAGATAAGTCTATATATTAGTATAAACATTAGTGTATAATTATGTCTATACATCAGTATATAGATAAGTCTATATATTAGTATAAGCATTTGTCTATAACTATGTCTATACATCAGTATAAAAATAAGTCTATATATTAGTATAAACATTAGTCTATAATTATGTCTATACATCAGTATATAGATAAGTTTATATATTAGTATAAACATTAGTCTATAATTATGTCTATATATCAGTATATAGATAAGTCTATATATTAATATAAGCATTAGTCTATAATTATGTCTATACATCAGTATATAGATAAATCTATATATTAGTATAAACATTAGTCTATAATTATGTCTATACATCAGTATAAAGATAAGTCTATATATTAGTATAAGCATTAGTCTATAATTATGTCTATACATCAGTATATAGATAAGTCTATATATTAGTATAAGCATTAGACTATAATTATGTCTATACATCAGTATAAAGATAAGTCTATATATTAGTATAAGCATTAGTCTATAATTATGTCTATACATCAGTATAAAGATAAGTCTATATATTAGTATAAGCATTAGTGTATAATTATGTCTATACATCAGTATAAAGATAAGTCTATATATTATTATAAGCATTAGTCTATAATTATGTCTATACATCAGTATAAAGATAAGTCTATATATTAGTATAAACATTAGTGTATAATTATGTCTATACATCAGTATAAAGATAAGTCTATATATTAGTATAAGCATTAGTCTATAATTATGTCTATACATCAGTATAAAGATAAGTCTATATATTAGTATAAACATTAGTGTATAATTATGTCTATACATCAGTATAAAGATAAGTCTATATATTAGTATAAGCATTTGTCTATAATTATGTCTATACATCAGTATAAAAATAAGTCTATATATTAGTATAAACATTATTCTATAATTATGTATATACATCAGTATATAGATAAGTCTATATATTAGTATAAGAATTAATCTATAATTATGTCTATACATCAGTATAAAGATAAGTCTATATATTAGTATAAGCATTAGTGTATAATTAAGTATATACATCAGTATAAAGATAAGTCTATATATTAGTATAAACATTAGTGTATAATTATGTCTATACATCAGTATAAAGATAAGTCTATATATTAGTATAAGCATTAGTGTATAATTATGTCTATACATCAGTATAAAGATAAGTCTATACATCATTATATAGATAAGTCTATATATTAGTATAAGCATTAGTCTATAATTATGTCTATTCATCAGTATATAGATAAGTCTATATATTAGTATATACATTAGTCTATAATTATGTATATACATCAGTATAAAGATAAGTCTATATATTAGTATAAGCATTTGTCTATAATTATGTCTATACATCAGTATAAAAATAAGTCTATATATTAGTATAAACATTAGTCTATAATTATGTCTATACATCAGTATATAGATAAGTCTATATATTAGTATAAACATTAGTCTATAATTATGTCTATACATCAGTATATAGATAAGTCTATATATTAGTATAAGCATTAGTCTATAATTATGTCTATACATCAGTATATAGATAAATCTATATATTAGTATAAACATTAGTCTATAATTATGTCTATACATCAGTATAAAGATAAGTCTATATATTAGTATAAGCATTAGTCTATAATTATGTCTATACATCAGTATATAGATAAGTCTATATATTAGTATAAGCATTAGACTATAATTATGTCTATACATCAGTATAAAGATAAGTCTATATATTAGTATAAGCATTAGTCTATAATTATGTCTATACATCAGTATAAAGATAAGTATATATATTAGTATAAGCATTAGTGTATAATTATGTCTATACATCAGTATAAAGATAAGTCTATATATTAGTATAAGCATTAGTCTATAATTATGTCTATACATCAGTATAAAGATAAGTCTATAGATTAGTATAAACATTAGTGTATAATTATGTCTATACATCAGTATAAAGATAAGTCTATATATTAGTATAAGCATTAGTCTATAATTATGTCTATACATCAGTATAAAGATAAGTCTATATATTAGTATAAACATTAGTGTATAATTATGTCTATACATCAGTATAAAGATAAGTCTATATATTAGTATAAGCATTTGTCTATAATTATGTCTATACATCAGTATAAAAATAAGTCTATATATTAGTATAAACATTAGTCTATAATTATGTATATACATCAGTATATAGATAAGTCTATATATTAGTATAAGAATTAATCTATAATTATGTCTATACATCAGTATAAAGATAAGTCTATATATTAGTATAAGCATTAGTGTATAATTAAGTATATACATCAGTATAAAGATAAGTCTATATATTAGTATAAACATTAGTGTATAATTATGTCTATACATCAGTATAAAGATAAGTCTATATATTAGTATAAGCATTAGTGTATAATTATGTCTATACATCAGTATAAAGATAAGTCTATACATCATTATATAGATAAGTCTATATATTAGTATAAGCATTAGTCTATAATTATGTCTATTCATCAGTATATAGATAAGTCTATATATTAGTATATACATTAGTCTATAATTATGTATATACATCAGTATAAAGATAAGTCTATATATTAGTATAAACATTAGTGTATAATTATGTCTATACATCAGTATATAGATAAGTCTATATATTAGTATAAGAATTAGTCCATAATTATGTCTATACATCAGTATAAAGATAAGTCTATATATTAGTATAAGCATTTGTCTATAATTATGTCTATACATCAGTATAAAAATAAGTCTATATATTAGTATAAACATTAGTCTATAATTATGTCTATACATCAGTATATAGATAAGTCTATATATTAGTATAAACATTAGTCTATAATTATGTCTATACATCAGTATATAGATAAGTCTATATATTAGTATAAACATTAGTCTATAATTATGTCTATACATCAGTATATAGATAAGTCTATATATTAGTATAAGCATTAGTCTATAATTATGTCTATATATCAGTATATAGATAAGTCTATATATTAGTATAAGCATTAGTCTATAATTATGTCTATACATCAGTATATAGATAAGTCTATATATTAGTATAAGCATTAGTCTATACATCAGTATAAAGATAAGTCTATATATTAGTATAAACATTAGTATATAATTATGTCTATACATCAGTATAAAGATAAGTATATATATTAGTATAAGCATTAGTCTATAATTATGTCTATACATCAGTATAAAGATAAGTTTATATATTAGTATAAGCATTAGTCTATAATTATGTCTATACATCAGTATATAGATAAGTCTATATATTAGTATAAGCATTAGACTATAATTATGTCTATGCATCAGTATATATAGATAAGTCTATATATTATTATAAGCATTAGTCTATAATTATGTCTATACATCAGTATATAGATAAGTCTATATATTAGTATAAACATTAGTCTATAATTATGTCTATACATCAGTATATAGATAAGTCTATATATTAGTATATAGAGTAGTCTATAATTATGTCTATACATCAGTATAAAGATAAGTCTATATATTAGTATAAGCATTAGTCTATAATTATGTCTTTACATCAGTATATAGATAAGTCTATATATTAGTATAAGAATTTATCTATAATTATGTCTATACATCAGTATAAAGATAAGTCTATATATTAGTATAAGCATTAGTGTATAATTATGTATATACATCAGTATAAAGATAAGTCTATATATTAGTATAAACATTAGTGTATAATTATGTCTATACATCAGTATATAGATAAGTCTATATATTAGTATAAGCATTAGACTATAATTATGTCTATACATCAGTATAAAGATAAGTCTATATATTAGTATAAGCATTAGTCTATAATTATGTCTATACATCAGTATAAAGATAAGTCTATATATTAGTATAAGCATTATTGTATAATTATGTCTATACATCAGTATAAAGATAAGTCTATACATCATTATATAGATAAGTCTATATATAATATAAGCATTAGTCTATAATTATGTATATTCATCAGTATATAGATAAGTCTATATATTAGTATATACATTAGTCTATAATTATGTATATACATCAGTATAAAGATAAGTCTATATATTAGTATAAACATTAGTGTATAATTATGTCTATACATCAGATAAGTCTATATATTAGTATAAGAATTAGTCTATAATTATGTCTATACATCAGTATAAAGATAAGTCTATATATTAGTATAAGCATTTGTCTATAACTATGTCTATACATCAGTATAAAAATAAGTCTATATATTAGTATAAACATTAGTCTATAATTATGTCTATACATCAGTATATAGATAAGTCTATATATTAGTATAAACATTAGTCTATAATTATGTCTATATATCAGTATATAGATAAGTCTATATATTAGTATAAGCATTAGTCTATAATTATGTCTATACATCAGTATATAGATAAATCTATATATTAGTATAAACATTAGTCTATAATTATGTCTATACATCAGTATAAAGATAAGTCTATATATTAGTATAAGCATTAGTCTATAATTATGTCTATACATCAGTATATAGATAAGTCTATATATTAGTATAAGCATTAGACTATAATTATGTCTATACATCAGTATAAAGATAAGTCTATATATTAGTATAAGCATTAGTCTATAATTATGTCTATACATCAGTATAAAGATAAGTCTATATATTAGTATAAGCATTAGTGTATAATTATGGCTATACATCAGTATATAGATAAGTCTATATATTAGTATAATCATTATTCTATAATTATGTCTATACATCAGTATATAGATAAGTCTATATATTAGTATAAGCATTAGACTATAATTATGTCTATACATCAGTATATAGATAAGTCTATATATTAGTATAAGCATTAGTCTATAATTATGTCTATGCATCAGTATATAGATAAGTCTATATATTAGTATAAGCATTAGTCTATAATTATGTCTATACATCAGTATAAAGATAAGTCTATATATTAGTATAAGCATTAGTCTATAATTATGTATATACATCAGTATAAAGATAAGTCTATATATTGGTATAAGCATTAGTCTATACATCAGTATAAAGATAAGTCTATATATTAGTATAAACATTAGTGTATAATTATGTCTATACATCAGTATAAAGATAAGTATATATATTAGTATAAGCATTAGTCTATAATTATGTCTATACATCAGTATAAAGATAAGTTTATATATTAGTATAAGCATTAGACTATAATTATGTCTATACATCAGTATATAGATAAGTCTATATATTAGTATAAGCATTAGACTATAATTATGTCTATGCATCAGTATATAGATAAGTCTATATATTATTATAAGCATTAGTCTATAATTATGTCTATACATCAGTATATAGATAAGTCTATATATTAGTATAAACATTAGTCTATAATTATGTCTATACATCAGTATATAGATAAGTCTATATATTAGTATATAGATTAGTCTATAATTATGTCTATACATCAGTATAAAGATAAGTCTATATATTAGTATAAGCATTAGTCTATAATTATGTATATACATCAGTATAAAGATAAGTCTATATATTAGTATAAGCATTAGTCTATAATTATGTCTATACATCAGTATATAGATAAGTCTATATATTAGTATAAGCATTAGACTATAATTATGTCTATACATCAGTATAAAGATAAGTCTATATATTAGTATAAGCATTAGTCTATAATTATGTCTATACATCAGTATAAAGATAATTCTATATATTAGTATAAGCATTAGTGTATAATTATGTCTATACATCAGTATAAAGATAAGTCTATATATTAGTATAAGCATTAGTCTATAATTATGTCTATACATCAGTATAAAGATAAGTCTATATATTAGTATAAACATTAGTGTATAATTATGTCTATACATCAGTATAAAGATAAGTCTATATATTAGTATAAGCATTAGTCTATAATTATGTCTATACATCAGTATATAGATAAGTCTATATATTAGTATAAGAATTAATCTATAATTATGTCTATACATCAGTATAAAGATAAGTCTATATATTAGTATATACATTAGTGTATAATTATGTCTATACATCAGTATATAGATAAGTCTATATATTAGTATAAGCATTAGACTATAATTATGTCTATACATCAGTATAAAGATAAGTCTATATATTAGTATAAGCATTAGTCTATAATTATGTCTATACATCAGTATAAAGATAAGTCTATATATTAGTATAAGCATTAGTGTATAATTATGTCTATACATCAGTATAAAGATAAGTCTATACATCATTATATAGATAAGTCTATATATTAGTATAAGCATTAGTCTATAATTATGTATATTCATCAGTATATAGATAAGTCTATATATTAGTATATACATTAGTCTATAATTATGTATATACATCAGTATAAAGATAAGTCTATATATTAGTATAAACATTAGTGTATAATTATGTCTATACATCAGTATATAGATAAGTCTATATATTAGTATAAGCATTAGACTATAATTATGTCTATACATCAGTATAAAGATAAGTCTATATATTAGTATAAGCATTAGTCTATAATTATGTCTATACATCAGTATAAAGATAAGTCTATATATTAGTATAAGCATTAGTGTATAATTATGTCTATACATCAGTATAAAGATAAGTCTATACATCATTATATAGATAAGTCTATATATTAGTATAAGCATTAGTCTATAATTATGTATATTCATCAGTATATAGATAAGTCTATATATTAGTATATACATTAGTCTATAATTATGTATATACATCAGTATAAAGATAAGTCTATATATTAGTATAAACATTAGTGTATAATTATGTCTATACATCAGTATATAGATTAGTCTATATATTAGTATAAGAATTAGTCTATAATTATGTATATACATCAGTATAAAGATAAGTCTATATATTAGTATAAGCATTTGTCTATAACTATGTCTATACATCAGTATAAAAATAAGTCTATATATTAGTATAAACATTAGTCTATAATTATGTCTATACATCAGTATATAGATAAGTCTATATATTAGTATAAACATTAGTCTATAATTATGTCTATATATCAGTATATAGATAAGTCTATATATTAGTATAAGGATTAGTCTATAATTATGTCTATACATCAGTATATAGATAAATCTATATATTAGTATAAACATTAGTCTATAATTATGTCTATACATCAGTATAAAGATAAATCTATATATTAGTATAAGCATTAGTCTATAATTATGTCTATACATCAGTATATAGATAAGTCTATATATTAGTATAAGCATTAGACTATAATTATGTCTATACATCAGTATAAAGATAAGTCTATATATTAGTATAAGCATTAGTCTATAATTATGTCTATACATCAGTATAAAGATAAGTCTATATATTAGTATAAGCATTAGTCTATAATTATGGCTATACATCAGTATATAGATAAGTCTATATATTAGTATAAGCATTAGACTATAATTATGTCTATACATCAGTATAAAGATAAGTCTATATATTAGTATAAGCATTAGTCTATAATTATGTCTATACATCAGTATAAAGATAAGTCTATATATTAGTATAAGCATTAGTGAATAATTATGTCTATACATCAGTATAAAGATAAGTCTATATATTAGTATAAGCATTAGTCTATAATTATGTCTATACATCAGTATATAGATAAGTCTATATATTAGTATAAGAATTAATCTATAATTATGTCTATACATCAGTATAAAGATAAGTCTATATATTAGTATAAGCATTAGTGTATAATTATGTATATACATCAGTATAAAGATAAGTCTATATATTAGTATAAACATTAGTGTATAATTATGTCTATACATCAGTATATAGATAAGTCTATATATTAGTATAAGCATTAGACTATAATTATGTCTATACATCAGTATAAAGATAAGTCTATATATTAGTATAAGCATTAGTCTATAATTATGTCTATACATCAGTATAAAGATAAGTCTATATATTAGTATAAGCATTAGTGTATAATTATGTCTATACATCAGTATAAAGATAAGTCTATACATCATTATATAGATAAGTCTATATATTAGTATAAGCATTAGTCTATAATTATGTATATTCATCAGTATATAGATAAGTCTATATATTAGTATATACATTAGTCTATAATTATGTATATACATCAGTATAAAGATAAGTCTATATATTAGTATAAACATTAGTGTATAATTATGTCTATACATCAGTATATAGATAAGTCTATATATTAGTATAAGCATTTGTCTATAACTATGTCTATACATCAGTATAAAAATAAGTCTATATATTAGTATAAACATTAGTCTATAATTATGTCTATACATCAGTATATAGATAAGTTTATATATTAGTATAAACATTAGTCTATAATTATGTCTATATATCAGTATATAGATAAGTCTATATATTAATATAAGCATTAGTCTATAATTATGTCTATACATCAGTATATAGATAAATCTATATATTAGTATAAACATTAGTCTATAATTATGTCTATACATCAGTATAAAGATAAGTCTATATATTAGTATAAGCATTAGTCTATAATTATGTCTATACATCAGTATATAGATAAGTCTATATATTAGTATAAGCATTAGACTATAATTATGTCTATACATCAGTATAAAGATAAGTCTATATATTAGTATAAGCATTAGTCTATAATTATGTCTATACATCAGTATAAAGATAAGTCTATATATTAGTATAAGCATTAGTGTATAATTATGTCTATACATCAGTATAAAGATAAGTCTATATATTATTATAAGCATTAGTCTATAATTATGTCTATACATCAGTATAAAGATAAGTCTATATATTAGTATAAACATTAGTGTATAATTATGTCTATACATCAGTATAAAGATAAGTCTATATATTAGTATAAGCATTAGTCTATAATTATGTCTATACATCAGTATAAAGATAAGTCTATATATTAGTATAAACATTAGTGTATAATTATGTCTATACATCAGTATAAAGATAAGTCTATATATTAGTATAAGCATTTGTCTATAATTATGTCTATACATCAGTATAAAAATAAGTCTATATATTAGTATAAACATTATTCTATAATTATGTATATACATCAGTATATAGATAAGTCTATATATTAGTATAAGAATTAATCTATAATTATGTCTATACATCAGTATAAAGATAAGTCTATATATTAGTATAAGCATTAGTGTATAATTAAGTATATACATCAGTATAAAGATAAGTCTATATATTAGTATAAACATTAGTGTATAATTATGTCTATACATCAGTATAAAGATAAGTCTATATATTAGTATAAGCATTAGTGTATAATTATGTCTATACATCAGTATAAAGATAAGTCTATACATCATTATATAGATAAGTCTATATATTAGTATAAGCATTAGTCTATAATTATGTCTATTCATCAGTATATAGATAAGTCTATATATTAGTATATACATTAGTCTATAATTATGTATATACATCAGTATAAAGATAAGTCTATATATTAGTATAAGCATTTGTCTATAATTATGTCTATACATCAGTATAAAAATAAGTCTATATATTAGTATAAACATTAGTCTATAATTATGTCTATACATCAGTATATAGATAAGTCTATATATTAGTATAAACATTAGTCTATAATTATGTCTATACATCAGTATATAGATAAGTCTATATATTAGTATAAGCATTAGTCTATAATTATGTCTATACATCAGTATATAGATAAATCTATATATTAGTATAAACATTAGTCTATAATTATGTCTATACATCAGTATAAAGATAAGTCTATATATTAGTATAAGCATTAGTCTATAATTATGTCTATACATCAGTATATAGATAAGTCTATATATTAGTATAAGCATTAGACTATAATTATGTCTATACATCAGTATAAAGATAAGTCTATATATTAGTATAAGCATTAGTCTATAATTATGTCTATACATCAGTATAAAGATAAGTATATATATTAGTATAAGCATTAGTGTATAATTATGTCTATACATCAGTATAAAGATAAGTCTATATATTAGTATAAGCATTAGTCTATAATTATGTCTATACATCAGTATAAAGATAAGTCTATAGATTAGTATAAACATTAGTGTATAATTATGTCTATACATCAGTATAAAGATAAGTCTATATATTAGTATAAGCATTAGTCTATAATTATGTCTATACATCAGTATAAAGATAAGTCTATATATTAGTATAAACATTAGTGTATAATTATGTCTATACATCAGTATAAAGATAAGTCTATATATTAGTATAAGCATTTGTCTATAATTATGTCTATACATCAGTATAAAAATAAGTCTATATATTAGTATAAACATTAGTCTATAATTATGTATATACATCAGTATATAGATAAGTCTATATATTAGTATAAGAATTAATCTATAATTATGTCTATACATCAGTATAAAGATAAGTCTATATATTAGTATAAGCATTAGTGTATAATTATGTCTATACATCAGTATAAAGATAAGTCTATACATCATTATATAGATAAGTCTATATATTAGTATAAGCATTAGTCTATAATTATGTCTATTCATCAGTATATAGATAAGTCTATATATTAGTATATACATTAGTCTATAATTATGTATATACATCAGTATAAAGATAAGTCTATATATTAGTATAAACATTAGTGTATAATTATGTCTATACATCAGTATATAGATAAGTCTATATATTAGTATAAGAATTAGTCCATAATTATGTCTATACATCAGTATAAAGATAAGTCTATATATTAGTATAAGCATTTGTCTATAATTATGTCTATACATCAGTATAAAAATAAGTCTATATATTAGTATAAACATTAGTCTATAATTATGTCTATACATCAGTATATAGATAAGTCTATATATTAGTATAAACATTAGTCTATAATTATGTCTATACATCAGTATATAGATAAGTCTATATATTAGTATAAACATTAGTCTATAATTATGTCTATACATCAGTATATAGATAAGTCTATATATTAGTATAAGCATTAGTCTATAATTATGTCTATATATCAGTATATAGATAAGTCTATATATTAGTATAAGCATTAGTCTATAATTATGTCTATACATCAGTATATAGATAAGTCTATATAGATTAGTCTATTTGTAGCCTTGCTGGCTGATTTTATGGAACACAAGAATAAATTCAGTAAGAGATTTTGTTAATATTTATTCATCAAAATATTCACAGCGAAAATGGAGTTCTTCTTAAGGTTTAACAGAAGTGTAATATATTTTGATATAAAATGGAGTGCGAACATTATCCACATGTGAACTCTTATACTAGTCTCGTTAGTCACGCTCTGATAGACACCAAAACACCAACACAACCATTCTCTGCAAATGTATACACTCACAATCACACAATTACATACGAATACTTTTATAAAATTCTGTTATTACGCATTCTATTAATAAGAACATTAACACTCTGTAATACGTTTTATTCGGTTACATATATACCAATCTATATAGCAATCAATACATCAGTCCACATTTCATTATATAATTCTGTCTATTATTTACTATGTATCTAATTACATACACTAGTCTATAAATCTAGTTTTACCCCGTCTTCATTTTTTATTTTATTTAACATTATCTATATTTAACAAATTACATTTAACAAAGGAAATATATATATTCTAATATATATTATACGCTTAGTTTTTATTCACTTATATACAATATGTTGTATATATAAGAATATAATAATAATAAAACATCAATTCTAAAGACTTTCATCTCATAGAATTAAGTTTACTAATATTATAAGATACACTTATCCAATTTATGAATATTGATTATTTAAAGTAAATTATCCTGTTGTATTTGATTAAATCTTTATTTTTTGTATCTATTTTATGTAAAAACTTACTAATTTTATGAAGCAATATTGCAATATTTCTCTGTTGATAGCTACTTTATATTTCCTACAATTATTTATCTTATCAAATATATAAATCATTTCAAAAATAATTCTCAATTTATTTCATTAACATTTTTGTATAGTTTTTTTCAAATCAATCAAGGTTTGCATACATGTTGTAATGTGATATTAACCTATTTCTCTTTATAATATGTACTAGTAAACTTTAATTGAGTATATTATTTAAAATCATTTAATGTAAATATATATATATATATATATATATTTATATATATATACATGTATATATATATATACATCATAGATATTATTCTTGATTATGTATCAGAATAAGATAGTGATAATACCCTGGAAGATATAAAATCACACATTGACTAAATATTATAATTGGGATAAAATATAAAATTAAAATAATTAATACAAATTTTATTTGCAGAACATAAAATAAATATATTAAAAAAGAAAATAAAGGAGAATAAAATTTAAGTATAAATATCTATTTCTACTTAGGGAATCATAATGTTCATAATAAAATAATACAAACTTAATAAAACCAAGTGTAAGATTAAAAAATTAAAATATTATCAGATTTATAAAATAGTAAAAAAAGTAAAATCAGTTATATCAAAGTTAAGTGTGTTTATATATATATATATATATATATATATGTATACGTATATACAAACTCTAAATTGGTCACTCAGATAAACACTAGATTTACGATTTCTCTAACATCCTATGCCCTACCTTTGAACCCCGCATAACTACGACGTAGTTTTCCATTGTTCGGTCGGATGGACAATGCACTTGCGGGCGACTACATCGTCGTCCACTTGCTTATAAATATGCGTTGTCGTCAATTTAGAAGTCAATCTTTCTCGATTCATTGCAGAGGATTGCCCAGGTAATAACATACAGTTTATATACTACGATATCATATGATAGTTGTTATATATAAATATATATCTAGAATATTTCGCTTTGTCAAAATACATAAATAATTCTAACAAGCAAACTTTCCCCGGATTAAATTTATTAATAATTATACTTGTATATATATATTTATTTATATATTTATTAATAATTATACTTGTATATATACATTTATTTATATATTTATTAATAATTATACTTGTATATATATATTTATTTATATATTTATTAATAATTATACTTATATAAGATTTATTTATATATTGATTATTTCCAATAGGTCGAACTCTAACTCTAACCATGAATACTGTATTGGCCGTATTCGCCGCCGTTATGGCTGTAGCGTTCGCTACTGATTGCAACATGTTGCAACGTATTAAAGTGAAACAGCAATGGGCCCAGGCCTACTCTTCTGGAGTTGCAAGGGAAGACTTCGGAGAGGCTGTTTGGAAGGCGTTAGTATATTAAATAGTACAATAAGTACTATTTATTACATTTATATTTTCTTTTTTTCTATCGTTCCTTCTTTCTTTTATTGTATTCTTTATTGGCACTTTATTCCATTCAAAGATCTTTTTCTTTCTTTCGTTAAGCTTATTTTTTCTCAATATTATTTCTAATTAATTTACTCTATTCGGGATGTTTTCTTACGGCCATATGTGGTATATATCAAAACATGTATCAAAATATCTACCTATTCTTCCAATAGTGTCTTCGCCCAGGCACCACAAGCCGTATCATTGTTCACCCGTGTAAATGGAAAAAACCCGAAATCCCCCGAATTCAAAGCCCACGTCGCCCGTGTAAACGGAGCTCTTGACATGAGCATCTCTTTATTGGACCACCCAGCCACCCTTGACGCCGCACTCGCTCACTTGAACGAAGCCCACAAAGGCCGTGCTATTCCCTCCAACTACTTCGATGTTAGCATATCCGTTATTTGTTATAGTTTTAGATATTTCTTTATGTAACATACTCTACTTACCACTGTAATCATATTGTCATGACTTTTAAATAAAAAATCAATATATATATATTTATATTTTTCCCAAACTAATAATGTCTTTAAATTTCCAAATTTGAAACATCTGATCCCAACTCTCCATGTTTGATAATCTCTCTTCCCATCACTAGGTTTTCATGCACGCTTTGCACGCCGTTGTGCCAGCTGCCCTCGGACGTTGTTTCGACCATGAAGCTTGGGATGCTTGTTCCGAACTCATCGTTGAGGGTATCCGCCACTAAGCGATACTTCTTAACGTCATCAAGCGGCGACAATACTAGTGACGTCACGGTCGGCTGCACACGTATATTTTATTTAAGGCGTCGATAGCGGAGTTTAGAGAAACCTCCAACTCGCATCCGATACTTTAAATCCGACCTTGGGCTTTCCACCATTAGCCTGCGTCGTTCTCGCCACCTCCTCGATAACTCCTCGGTTTCCTTCAGCCTGTCCCATGAGCAAACGACTCGGTTTGATTGACGTCCGTCAGACACGCCCAGTTGTTATTGTTGTAGTGTGATGTCAACTTCGTAGTTGCTATTCTGCACGGAGGCCTCCCTTGACTCCTTTATCCGCCGAAATCGTGTCTACGTGTACGCTGGCCGTCTGCCTCTAGTACAGTTATTGTAACAATAAACAATGATTATAACATAAATGTGTTTTATTATCCAATGGTCTATATAATGCACGTATTTAAAATAATAATTGTAGTTAATCAGTTGAAATGGTTAATGGAATATATTACTGATTGATAAATATAATCTAAAATTAACTTTGTGAGACATTCATTACTAATTATTACTAATTAGTATTAGCTATTAATCATTATCTATTACTAATTATTATTAGCTTCTAGCTATTACTAATTATTAAGAGCTATTAGCTGTTACTAATTAGTAAGAACCTAAGCTATTCAAATTCTATTAATATAGATTATCGGCTAGTTAATATTTATTATCAAGCTTCGTTTGGAAAGCGCTAATTAAAATTCTATTAGATTAAGAAATGTTCGGATTAAACTTGACAAATGTTCCCGTTTTTACATATTAAGTAACTAGGGATGAACATTTTAAACTGTATATAAGGTAAAAAAAAAAAGCCTTATAAGGCATGTTTACCTTATATACACTTGTAAGCATCTAAGAAGTTATTTGGAAATATTGATATGCCTTGACATTGTTTAAACTAAATTCCGTCCAAATATCAGGTAATATAAATAACTTAATATAAATAACTTAATATAAATAACTTAATATAAATAACTTAATATAAATAACTTAATATAAATAACTTAATATAAATAACTTAATATAAATAACTTAATATAAATAACTTAATATAAATAACTTAATATAAATAACTTAATATAAATAACTTAATATAAATAACTTAATATAAATAACTTAATATAAATAACTTAATATAAATAACTTAATATAAATAACTTAATATAAATAACTTAATATAAATAACTTAATATAAATAACTTAATATAAATAACTTAATATAAATAACTTAATATAAATAACTTAATATAAATAACTTAATATAAATAACTTAATATAAATAACTTAATATAAATAACTTAATATAAATAACTTAATATAAATAACTTAATATAAATAACTTAATATAAATAACTTAATATAAATAACTTAATATAAATAACTTAATATAAATAACTTAATATAAATAACTTAATATAAATAACTTAATATAAATAACTTAATATAAATAACTTAATATAAATAACTTAATATAAATAACTTAATATAAATAACTTAATATAAATAACTTAATATAAATAACTTAATATAAATAACTTAATATAAATAACTTAATATAAATAACTTAATATAAATAACTTAATATAAATAACTTAATATAAATAACTTAATATAAATAACTTAATATAAATAACTTAATATAAATAACTTAATATAAATAACTTAATATCAATAACTTAATATAAATAACTTACCAAGAACTCAAGCAATCTTATGCCAGACTTCTGATTAATGTGATAACTTATAATCTTACTAAAATAATAACCATACACCGACATATAAATTAAGATCAAATAAGATACTAACGAAATAAAACAGGACATAGGATATTGTACATTGTAGGTGAGATAGTATTAGAATTTTAGGAAATGCATTCTCTAAATGAATATTCCAAAACCTTCGATGATTTGTATTTAGGAATAAAACGGAATACTTTTTAAATTTGCTACTTTTAAAATAATAAGATAGTTTAAAATATTTATCTGGGTAATATTGCTACATATAATTAATTAATACGTATATTATCTAGATCAAAACGTATATATTATCCGAATAATATTACCATTGTATTAATTAATAATAATATGCCTATTTTAACGTGATTTTGTATGTATAATATTTTAAAAAAGTTAAATTATATTATTCAGTACACTTTATTTTAAACAAAAATTACGTAATACAATTTCCTTTGATTCAAATTATTTCGTTATAACTCTACCAAGGCACTTCGTATGTTTTCAGTTCAAAACTAGATAATTTAATATTAAATTGTATAGATTTAACTATGCTAAACTATAATGAAATTTTAAAATTGTAATGGTGACAATACTATGAGATTTATATTTAAATTAAACATTTCTATAAATCGCAAGTCGATGGAAATCTTTCACAATCGGCTGTATTGATTAATTGATATATATATATATATATATATATATATATATATATATATATATTCAAATTTAATTTAGTAATCATACCTCATATTACTAGTAGATAATATTTGATCAAACCATATTATATAAAATTAAGCTACTATATTTTTATGAATATTAAATATATTCTATTAAATAAATCAACTTTGTAATATAACTTGTGAATGTAATGATGTAATATAGTGATTTATACTTATATAGTGACGTAATCTAATGATTTATATATAAATCATTTATAACTATAGTTATATAGTGATGTAATATAGTGATATTTATAATAATTATACGAGGGCATACTATTGAAAAATAACTAATCTATTTATAAATCTCGCAAAAATAAACTAGAACACCTAGTGAGTAGATTAAATAGCATTGTAATAGCGCAAATGAGATGATAACATATAGTAATTAGATTGCGTAATATCGTAATAGAACACGTGTTCCAATAACATCTAGTGAGTAGATTAAATAGCATTGTGATAGCGCAAGTGAGATGATAACACATAGTAATTAGATTTCGTAACATCGTAATAGAACACGTGTTCCAATAACATCTAGTGAGTAGATTAAATAGCATTGTAATAGCGCAAGTGAGATGATAACATATAGTAATTAGATTGCGTAACATCGTAATAGAACACGTGTTCCAATAACATCTAGTGAGTAGATTAAATAGCATTGTAATAGAGCAAGTGAGATGATAACACATAGTAATTAGATTGCGTAACATCGTAATAGAACACGTGTTCCAATAACATCTAGTGAGTGGATTGCATAACATCGCATGTAATTTGATATACGAGAGCGAATTTATTTAAGAATAGGATTAACCAATAGTGAAGATATTATGTAATATTACATCAACTGAAGTTTATTTTATAAATAAACCGTTGCTTCAACGTTATATTATTTTCATAGTTATCGAAGAAAACAAGAATCTCTCCGTATTCTAATTCATATGAGTTTATAATTCATCTTACAGTAAGATGTAAGACATACTAATGTTATCACTGTATTGAACTTGTTCAACTACTCCCACGTTGGTACTTGTTGATGTATCGACTCTCTCAAAATAACATATTAGTGTAGTTATGTAAATTCTAAACGAATAGTACTATTTATATATATAAATACTTATAATTATAAATATAAAAATAAGTTTATATAAAGATATATCTAGTATATGTATAAAAAGAAGAAGAAATATATATATATATATATATATATATATATAACCATGATTCTATATATAACAGTTTATTAGCTTATAAATTAAAGTTTTCATTTGTACAAGTTATTTTGATAAATAATGAAAAATAAGTCAATAAGATCAAATTAAATGAAATTAAAACTATAGTTGTTGGTAAACCAATCAAATGAAATGATAGTCCAGATCGAGGTGAATTCATTCATTAACTAATTTAGTTTACATAGTTATATAACATATATATTACATTTAAGCTTAATTAATAAAATAATTGTTATATTTACATATATATTTACATATATATATGTATATATATATATATATATATATATATATATATGAGTATATATATGTATATGTACATGTACGAAGATATGTAATATTATGTATTATATTATAAGTTTTAATAGTATCCGAGTTGTTTTGATAATTCAAACTTTAATTATAAGTGATCAAATAAAAAAAAATTTGTCATAATAAAAAAAATGTGATCAATAACACATAATACCAGAGATATAGCAGTATTTGAATTTTTATAAAGCTAATATGTCTGTATAAATGTTGTTATTGTATGTTAAGTATATGTTATATGTTAATTTGTTTTTAATATTGTAATTAATTAACACATATTAATATTATGTATATAGATAAGTTGAATAAACCTTATGATTTAATGAGAACTTTAAGGATATAACTAGTCTAATTAAATATATAATTAATGTTGGATGATTGAAATTATAACGATATTAGAAATCCAATAAATTAATGATAAACGATACATATTAAATATCTTTTAACTATATAAATAATATAAATCAAACCGTCCTGTTAAAATATGTTTGCATGGTATCAGTACTATTTAATACATCCCTTGTTATCTATTCCCTGTTGGAACTCGTTAGGGTATATGGGCTTGATATCTCCAAGTACTTCATCAATTACATATATTATATCCACCTTTCTTATTCCGGCATCCATTAGAATAGAATTGAATATATTAACTAATAAATAAATAACCATAATATAATACTAAATACTAAATAATAAATATGAAATATAGTCTATTTCTTGCAAACATATGTTATATCAATATTATTAACTAATAGTAAGCATGTTAGTTGTTTAGACAATGTTGACTTAGCCATCATATTATATATAAATAATGTAGCAAATACCAATTAACAATACCGACTATCATTAATTCCTGAACTATCTTATATATTAATTAATAAATATATTAAAATTAAATTTATATATTAATCTTATATAATGATTACAGAGGTAATATAAAATAAATCTATATTATTATACTGTAGCAGAGATATCGCTATAGTATAGAAGATAGAATAATTGAAAATTAAACTTCCCAGTAATTTATTTTGAGATAGTTAAAATATAATTTATTTAATGTATCTGTAATAATTAATGTCTATTATATACCACGAATATATGATTATATAATAAGTTCCTGTATTTTATAAATATGTTATCTTAATTCTAGAAATTATAACATTTGATGAAGAAGTTATTTAATTATGTGGTAATGACTTAAATAGTATACAAATTGTATAATAGTATTTGTAATAATGTCTTGTAAGAGTTAATACCTATAAGTAATACAAAGTAGTCTAAATAATGTATATTTCCTAATGTATCTGTTTTTTTTAAAGATCTTAACTTTTAAGAAAATAACAACGAATATTTTGCTTCGTTGGAAATATTATATTTTTATTTGTGTTGAGTTGAAGATTATCTAAAAGGGGAATTAATTTTTATTTTTCTAGTCAGTATCTATAAGCCATAATTGGATATTTTAGTAAATACCTAGTAAAGCCCTGAGATGGAAATGACATATTTACATGAATACTTTCGTAATCAGTTAGTATTATTTGTGATGTAATAGCTGGGTTAGTTTGAATTAGTCAGGTTTCAATAATTAAAATTAGTAACGATTTAGAATCTATCTAATATTCAGAGATTATCTTTACCTTGTTATTAACTGATATATATTTATATATAATATTTATAAATGAATAATTGATAAAGAATAAAATGTGTGATCATTTTCATTTGGTACATACTTTTGGCTAGTAAACAATAACTACAGGCGTGGAAATATTCACGACATATCACGTGCACGATATGTATACGATATCGTATGGTCGTAGTTTCTTTTAATTTTGGTTTAATAAATATAAATTTATACGAGAAATATGTGTATATGAGTTTAGTAGAGAATCAGTTGGAACTAGATATATATAGAAATATTGGCATTCTATTATTTGAATTCGATATTACTACTATTATAGCTGACGGAATAGAAATAGAGATTTTATAAAAGGAAGATTATGTTTAAATATTAGAAAATATTCTATAGAAGAGAGAGTTCTGTACTGGGCAGTTTGTATTTTAGTTGAAAGATTGGTTTTTACAAAAGTAGAAACATCAATTTCAGGAACATACCGATTTTTAGAATTATTAATGTTATATGGTAGAAAATATGGAGTAGACATTTAAGATTTGGAATTAAGGCAGGATGGTAGGATAACACATTTCTCAAGCAGATTCTCGAATTACAATTTTAATTTATTTTACTTATTATTAACATATAAGTTATTTTATGGCTAATGATTAGTTTATTTCTTATTGTATAAATAATATTTGGAAATGATATATTAATATTAAGTTTTTCGGCAACTGTTAATGTAATTCTCAGCTGGTATTACTAGAAATAGGATTTAGTTTATGATTTTAATGCAGGATTTATATTGCACCATTTTTAATACCTTAGAAAATAGATGCGATCCGACTAATATATAAATATATATATATTATGATAAAAATATTTTTTAAAATCATTGAGAAAGAATATAATTTTAAAATGTTAATATAGAAAAAATAATACAATAAAATAAATAATCATATACACTAGAAATTATGAATACCTATCCTAAATACAGTAATATGAATAATAGTATATTAAATATTAATAGTTGACGTAAATAAGAAATAGTTTAATATTTAATAAATGATTTAATAATTATTAATAATTATTCAATCATTTACTTCATTAAAATTAGTAGATCTAAAAATAAGAAATACTTTAAATTTTGTTTTAAATAAGTGTGATAAAATGCTCTATTAAAAATATAAATTAATAGTATATTGATAAAAGATGCTATATCCTTAATTTCATAGCTCTAGCAAATTCATCTTCATCCATAAAAATAGACCATTAATCATTGACCATCATTGAATTATAAGTTCTTATGGTCAATGAAACACTCATTTTGTTCAAGTGCATGTCACCCAATGATCACCATATAAACACGATCATTGTATTAGTAAGTAACGTTTAAAGACGTGAATCATCACCATTTTTACGTTATGTTATATAAGGTTAAATCGTTTAATGAAATTATAACTGAATATAAGACGACCCGAATTTGTTTAATATAATTACTATAAAATATATAATTACTATATAATAATTTTAACACAATTTACATTAGTGAGTTTATTTTTAAGATATTGATATCTTTTGTTTTTTTTACAGGCATTTTTTAAAGTTTTATTAATAAGGACGCATTTTTAGATGTAATTTGTATTTGTTTTTAATTGTTAATTTTTTTATCATGCTTTATCAACAAATTTAATGAAATTTTCTAAAAAATAAGATATAGAATAATATCATTGAATTCGAGATTTCTGTTGGTAGATCTAGAAATAATGTTTGTAGGTTATTTAAATTTTAATAGTGAGCACATCAAATTATTTAGAGTTGTATGACAAATGATGATTTTAATGTTATATATATATGTTTAGTAAATAGTGATTCACCACCAAAATTCATTTGTGTTTATTTATGATATGATGAATAGCATGGTAAATTACAAATAACTGACTACGTAATTTTAAACGAATAATTGAATATTAAATTAATATCACATTTATTGATTGAGTTAATTAAGTTTTAACATCAACATCGTAAATATGTTATATTATTCGTATATTTGACTTCCAATATCAACGAAATTATCATAGTATTTTTTAATAATAAATCTATAATTTTAGAGTTATACTTCATATTATATATATATATATATATATATATATATATATATATATATTTATATATATATATATATATATGTATATATATTTATATATATTTATATATATATATATATTACATATTTAACTATTTCTAGTAATATAGAACTATAGAAATATAGATTATCAGACAACTAAATGATCAC
>OZ038316.1:29372798-29400007 GCA_964035775.1 Osedax frankpressi
ATTTTAACTATAACTACGGTATTCGATTGTACCAATTAATTTAATTAATTTTATTAATTTATTAATTTTATTAATTTTCAATTAATTTTAGAGACTGTATCAATTAATAAAATATGCAATCCGCTATTTCATTATACAACATATATATACTATATACCTTCTAGAAATTTAAAATAGAGCATGCGATCTAAATCATGGGATTGAATCCCAAAATCTCTTATGATGAAAACAATATAATTTGTTAAATTAGTTGTTATACCTAGTCTAATAGAAAATATCATTGACCTATTCATTAACATTATTATTGTAAATACATTCATTAGTTTGGTCATAGGATTATAAAACACATTTATGTTATAATTATTGTTTATTATTACAATAACAATACTAGAGGCAGACGGCCAGCGTACACGTGGACACGATTTCGGCGGATAAAGGAGTCAAGGGAGGCCGCCGTGCAAAATAGCAACTACGAAGTTGACATCACACTACAACAATAACAACTGGGCGTGTCTGACGGACGTCAATCAAACCGAGTCGTTTGCTCATGGGACAGGCTGAAGGAAACCGAGGAGTTATCGAAGAGGTGGCGAGAACGACGCAGGCTAATGGTGGAAAGCCCAATGTCGAATATAAAGTATCGGATGCGAGTTGGAGGACTCCCAAAATTCCGCTATCGACGCGACAGTGAAAACAGTCTAATTGTGCAGCCGACCGTGACGTCACTAGTATCATTGCCGCTAGGTGACGATAATAGGTAACGCTTATTTGCGAATACCCTCAACGATAAGTTCGGAACAAGCATCCCAAGCTGGGTGGTCGAAACAACGTCCGAGGGCAGCTGGCACAACTGCGTGCAATGCTTGCATGAAAACCTAATGTTGGGAAGAGAGAAAGAGATTATCAAACATGGATAATTAGATGGCGTATGTAAAATAAATCGATCTACTGAAGTTAGGAAATTAAAAGGCATTAAAAGGCATTATTAGTGTGGGATAAATATAATTTGATATAAATTATGAGAATAGGAATACATATGTAATTAGATATTATTATTGATTTCATTGATTTCTACGATAATGTGATTACATTTTTAAGTATACTCATATATAGTGTGTTATATTGAGAAATATGTAAAATATAGCATATAAAAGGAATGCTAACATCGAAGTAGTTGGAGGGAATAGCACGGCCTTTATGGGCAGTGTTCAAGTGAGCGAGTGCGGCGTCAAGAGTGGCTGGGTGGTCCAATAAAGAGATGCTCATGTCAAGAGCTCCGTTTACACGGGCGACGTGGGCTTTGAATTCGGGGGATTTCGGGTTGGCTCCATTTACACGGGTTAACAGTGATACGGCTTCTGGTGCCTGGGCGAAAACACTGTCGGAAGAATTAGTTGGTACTGGCTACATGTTTTGATATATACTAAATATGGCCGTAAGGAAATATCCCGAAATATCCCTAGAGTTAGATTAATTAGAAATAATATTGAAAAAAGATAAGATTTCGTATATGGTTAAAAGGAATACATAAAATATAGCAAATATACTTTAAATTATATTAAAAAAAGAAAGAAAAGAGAGAGACATATAATGGAAAAAGTAATTACGTAATAAATATATAAAAATAAAAGAAAATAAGAAACAACGCGGTAACACTAACGCCTTCCATACAGCCTCTCCAAAGTCCTCCCTGGCAACTCCAGAAGAGTAGGCCTGGGCCCATTGTTGTTTTACCTTAATACGTTGCAACATATTACAATTGCTGGCATAGGTCACGACCATGACGGCGGCAAATACGACCAATACAGAATTCATATTGAAGTTAATTCTGAAATCGGTTAAAGTTTGGTTGAAAATATAATTATTAATATATATCCTCTTAAATTAATATGCAACCTCTTAAATTAATATTGTACAACTTTCCAATAATTTTATAATACTTCTAGTTAGATTAATATAGTTAGATACTATATATCCTCACTATTACTACGTAACCATTACTTACGTATAATTTGTATATTTTTACGAAAAGTATTTATCAAAGCTTACTTACAGGCTTTCCTTTGCTCGAAGCGTTGTGAAGCTTAGTGGTTGGTTCAACTTATTACATTTATATAAGATGGAGAATATAGAGGAACGCCCATTTTCAAATAATGTTACATAAGTGAAGTCTTTTTTATCGTATTACCACGCCTCCTAATATCGTCTATACATTTTTTTACCATATTTCCCATTGTTCAGAGATATGGCTACGTGAGCTGATGCTATAATTGTAAACAATAATGAGTTATCCTTGTTATATTATATTATAATATATATTATATACAAAATATCGATACTATGTTGTGAAGGAATCCGTCTGGTAATTTAAATGATTTCTAAAAGTCCGTTATGATACAATCTACATTGTCTTCTTCGGATTCATTCAAAGTTTGGTCTTTTGGAGCATGTCGGTATAGTTCCTATTTTGAATATAACAAAATATTATATTATAAATATTGCATATGGTATTATAAATCAGTTAAAAAACTGTTTAAAATATTATAAATTATAACATTTTAATTAATTATAGAAAAAAAGAGTAACAATTAAAGTAACATATATTATATTCAGTAAATAAAATAATATCCATCCAAAGTATATGCATCATATATAATGGTTATATTTATTATAAAAATATAAATGTAATAGAAAATATTCATTTATAGTTGATAAAGAGATAGCATTATAAAAAATATATATATATAATTCTTATATATATATATCAGAATTAAGAGTCCCACCTATCTTAACTATGTAGGAAATATAAATGCTAATAAGAGATATATTGAAAGTATATAATATATGAATGGAGCATAGAATTATAATCTATGAGAACATTTATAATATTCAAAATCGATGGGCTAACAATGAAGATAGAAGGGATTGCAACTAATACAGTAGTTTGCACTAAGCTTCCTGAGAATATAACATTACTTTTAGATTGGATTTAATAGCCGTCCATTGGGTACTTTATTAAACTAGGAAATATAAAATATGAATTCTAACGCGCAAGAACATAGACGAGGTGGGCAACTGGTAAATGAGAAAATGTTAAGAATATATCAGAATTAGATTTGTTATATTATATATATTATATATATTATATATGGATATATAAATAGTTATATTTAATATTTAGTTTGATCTGCTATAATATTGATGGGCATATATTAAATTATTAATATTATTATAACAGTAATTTATTTATATAATTAATAGATAAACACTATTGATAATATATCATATATATATATATATATATATATATATATATATATATATATATATATGTACTTTATTACTATTATGTACTATTTATATAATACTTTAAATAATGTAACCCCCTTTTAATACAATATATATATAATTTTAGATCTCTTTAAAATCAGCAATAGTATCAATAATATTATATTTCTGCGAAGATGACCATATGAAGACAAGAGGTAAACTTTAATGTAAAAATACAATCGTAATACAAATGTGTGTATTTAAATTGTTGTGACTTGTTGATTGGATGATATTTTTATAGTAATACAATAATACGTACATTATTCTATCTATGTGATAAACTATCTTATTTCTGCATTATTTAATAAAAATTCGTTATTTAGTAAATAACAATATAACTTCTATTTCAGGTAGTAATAAATTAAATGGCATCCATTATATAAAAATGGCATTTTAAATGAAGGATATTAAGTAATATTCGTCATATTCGTCATTTTATTTCTACATTTTATACATTTATATATATTAAATAATAAATGTGTACAATTTTATTGATTATTATTTCATTATGTAGGATATTTTAATCAATTTGGGTACCATATGTTATATAAATAATATTTGTAATAGGGTGCGTGGTTACGTCTCAATTAGGGTACACTACGATGTTTTAGTTAGAGAACACGAAAACGTTTTATTTAAGGTAAATATAGACTACGTCGTATTACAAAAATTAGGTTATAGGAATGATATGTTTAGGGTACAATTCTCTATATTCCAAATTAACCCTAATTAGGGGACTACTATACGGATATGATCTGTATCGTAATTTTCTATGCCTCTGTACCCCCCATTTTTTATACTGTAGTATAGATCAGTATATCACAATAGTTAGTGGATACAAATAAGCTAAATTGATAAATCAACGTAGAGAGATGCATGACTATAACTGAAAGTAATGATACTTAGTTTGATTAGATTTACGCAAGATATAAACATAGAGTTTACGGAAGCAGTCTCAAATAGTTAACAATGTAAAATAAAAGTCCTAACAACTATATATAGTATTACCTATATGTCTATGGGAAATGCGTGTTAGTGATATATTTTAATTAAAATGTAATCAATATGTAATTGTCTAAATTCTAATAAAAAAAATTGAAAAGCTTAACGTAATAATGTAAGATACGGAAAATCGATATTTTCGTATATGATAACGGAGCTCAATGTTCATCTCAAGAATACAAAAGTTTCGTGAATGATTATATATTTGAAATATCATAAGAATAAGAAATATAATAGTCGTATGGTTGATAAATTTATCTGGTAAATATCCAGTTACTTTCATTTTTGCATTGCATAATTTCTTTTATGTTAAATATTAATTTGTATTACACATTTTATAAAATTATTATATCATTTTGTTTGACATTAGGTGTATCATGGAATGAAGATATAACAAAATATTGTTTTAAAATAGTGTTAATAGCTTGACAGTTGTGGTATTATATCGCAATGAAATGCAAAAATGAAATCAATTGGATTTGTATTTATAATATGATAGTATTTTAATGTAAAATATATGATAAATCTGATTCCAATCATAAGAGATTTTGGGATTCAATCCCATGATTTAGATCGCATGCTCTATTTTAAATTTCTAGAAGGTACATAGCATATATATGTTGTATAATGAAATAGCGGATTGAATATTTTATTAATTGATACAGTCTCTAAATATGGGTACAATCGAATACCGTAGTTATAGTTAAGATAATATATAATATATATATATATATATATATATATATATATATATATATATATATATCGTAGTATAAAGTTATAATATGATAGTAGTTTATACAATATATCATTTATTTCAAATTCTAATGAATACATAATTTATAAACTTAATCATCTAATAACTGAATTCTTTTTTTAATAATAAATATTCATAATTCGCATCCGATAACTATTTTACTCTCAATTATATTTCAATTTATTGTTAACTCACCAGCTTTGAATGTTGTTATTATTTTTTAAATACTCCATACGTCCTATAATATTCAGAAAATATACATATTTCATATTTATTTTACATAGATTATAATTCTCCGCCACATAAATATATAAATATAGTCTATAATATGTATCTATATATATTATTCAATGTTACTATTTCCACTATTATTGAAATATGCGGAACTCTAAATTCAGATATATTCAGAGAATACTCTACGAAGTGTATATAAGAATTTCTAAGAAATATGATAGACAAGTGGTACAGTTCTCCCTTTCATCGTCGCTTGACTCCTGGCAGCCAGATAATGATATTATTAAAACAACATTTGTGATAAACAAGAAAGCTTGGACTAAACTTAAATCCGATAGAAGATTAGTGATTTTAATTGAATAATCCATGCATATTTTCAAGGGAGTGTTCTTAATATATTAGTTATTAGTTTTATTATAAGTTTATTATAAATGTTTTTATCGATATGTTCACCTGCTTAATTTTTAACGTTTGTACTAGTTTTTTTAGAAGATTAGTGATTGTAATTGAATAATCCACGCATATTTTCAAAGGAGTGTTCTTAATATAGTAGTTATTAGTGTTATTATAAGTTTATTTTAAATGTTTTTATCGATATGTTCACCTGCTTAATTTTTAACGTTTGTACTAGTTTTTTTTTCGTTCACCTTTTCACTGTTATTTATCCTCTATCTTTAATTTACATTTTAACCTTTATATGTTATCTGTTATTTTATAGTATGCATGGTAAATTATTAAGTTCATTGCAGATTAGACATACAAGTTTGATCGAATTTTATAATAAAACCATTCTGAGCCGGACACTATATTGTATCGTATTGCATGATTATATGGAGACAAGTCCAGGTAATATATAATAACATAAGTTTTTCGAGATATCAACCTACTGTGTAAAATTTTGTATTTTAATTTTTAGTTCTAAATATGTTTCCCTCTTTATATCTAGTTAAATCTTATATCTAGTATTGACATTTTTAATAATATGTTTCTAATTTATATTTTTTAATTATTTAAAAAAATCTCCATTTAATTTTCAATTATTTGCATATATTATTTTAGTCGTCATTATACGATATAATTACTTGCGAAAATTACTATAATTACTATAATTAACCAACTAACAAAATTATAGAGTAATAAGTATTTTATTTATATATAATTTTAAAATGATTAGTATGATTAGTATAAAATTTAAATTTAAAAATTGCTAAAAATTAAAAATGTATAAAATGTAAGTCTAAAATATAAATCCGTAATAATAAGTAAGTCTAAAGTATAATTGTCGGAAACATTTTATATACGAATAAAAAGTATTCAAATTCAATAAATGTATAAAAAGTCAAATTAATTTTTTTTAAATATGAATTAATTTTTTTACAACCAAAAAGAATTTGTAGAGAACAAACAATTTAAATAGCTACAAATTACTATAAATGTTAATACAATTCTAGAAAGTAAAGTTAGTTATTTAAAAGCAGATTATCTAAAGTATTGCAAAACAAAGATAACTCATTTATTGATAGTATATAGATATTTAAATTATTCCATATTATTAATCCTAAATTGATTTTATTTGTGTGTGTGTATATATATATATATATATATATATATATATATATATATATAATAATTAGTGTATATATTAATAATTAATAATATTATTAAATATAGCATGTGTTATTATGGTTCATATATATATATATTTTTTAATATTTTATAATTATATATTTATAACAAATATAAATTAATAATATATATTATATGATAATTTTGATAATTTTGGTAATTGCTCGTTTTTTTCTATAATTAAATTAAATTTATGAATCGCATTATTTTAAACAGTTTTTACTACTTATTCTTAATGCCATTTTAAATATATACGATACACCATCATATTATATTCAAAATAGTCACAGTAGCAATATTCTGTAAAAGACCAAACTTCGGTTTAATAAGGAGAAGACTATATTGTATAATAAAGGACGTTTTGAAAAACAATGAAATTACTAGAATGCATTCCTTCACAACATGGTGGGTCTATTTGTGATATAATATACATTTTAGTATACTTCGATAAGGATAATTAATTGTTTACAATTATATCATCATCCCACGTAGACATATCTCTAAACAATGGGAAATATCGTACACAAAATATAAACGATAATAGGAGGCGTGGTTAAATTGTAATACGACAAAAATGATTTGATGTATGTACAATTATCTTAATATAGGCGTTCCTAAATATATAACTCCTTATATAAATGTAATATGTTAAACCAATAATTAAGCTACACATCGCTTCGAGCAGAGGAAAGCCTGTAAGTGAACTTTAATAAATAATTTGAATATAAATTTACTAGTAATTATAAGTACAATAAACTAAATTATGTACTATAGTATTTAACTGTTATTAACATATCTAGAAGTATAATACAAATGTTGGATAATCATATAAGTATATTAATTTGCTATTCCATCTTAAATTATTTAACAATTGATATTAAGTTCGTAGAATAATAAAGAAAGAATATACATATTAATATATTACGTATTAATAATTATATTTTCAACCAAATGTAACCGATTCCAGAATTAATTTCAATATGAATTCTGTATTGGTCGTATTCGCCGCCGTCATGGTTGTAACCTATGCCAACGAGTGTAATATGTTGCGACGTATTAAGGTAAAACAGCAATGGGCCCAGGCCTACTCTACTGGAATTGCCAGGGAGGACTTTGGAGAGGCTGTATGGAAGTCGTTAGTGTTAACGCGTTGTTTATTATTTGCTTTTATTTTCATTACTTCGTTACTTCATTATTTCTTTTTTATTTAGTTTTAATATAATTTTATATTACTTGCTCTATTCTATATATTTCCTTGTAGATACGAAATATCATATAACCCAATAAATATCTTTATCTACCTATTCTTCCAATAGTGTCTTCGCCCAGGCACCACAAGCCGTATCACTGTTAACCCGTGTAAATGGAAAAAACCCGAAATCGCCCGAATTCAAAGCCCACGTCGCCCGTGTAAACGGAGCTCTTGACATGAGCATCTCTTTATTGGACCACCCAGCCACCCTTGACGCCGCACTCGCTCACTTGAACGAAGCCCACAAGGACCGTGCTATTCCCTCCAACTACTTCGATGTTAGCATTCCTCATATATGCTATAGTTATAGATATTTCTCTATATAACATACTCTACTTACCACTGTAATAATAATGTCATAATTTTAAATGAAATCAATCATAATATCTAAATATTCTTATTCTCATAATTTATATTAAATTATATATTTATATTTATTCCAAACTAATAATGCCGTTTAATTTCCTAACTGTTGTAGTATCCGTTTTTAATATTACGACTTTAACTACTTAATATCGTATTTGACCCTATAAACTATCAATGTTTGATAATCTCTCTTCCCAACACTAGGTTTTCATGCAAGCATTGCACGCAGTTGTGCCAGCTGCCCTCGGACGTTGTTTCGACCACGAAGCTTGGGATGCTTGTTCCGCAATAATCGTTGAGGGTATTCGCCAATAAGCGTTACCTATTATCGCCACCAAGCGGCAATAATACTATTGACGTCACGGTCGGCTGCACAATTAGACTGTTTTCACTGTCGCGTCGATAGCGGAATTTAGGGAGTCCTCCAACTCGCATCCGAAAATTTCAATTCGACCTTGGGCTTTCCACCATTAGCCTACGTCGTTCTCGCCACCTCCTCGATAACTCCTCGGTTTCCTTCAGCCTGTCCCATGAGCAAACGACTCGGTTTGATTGACGTCCGTCAGACACGCCCAGTTGTTATTGTTGTAGTGTGATGTCAACTTCGTAGTTGCTATTCTGCACGGAGGCCTCCCTTGACTCCTTTATCCGCCGAAATCGTGTCTACGTGTACGCTGGCCGTCTGCCTCTAGTATTGTTATTGTAATAATAAACAATTACTCATAACATACATGTGTTTCATTATCCTATGGATGTATTTAAAATAATAATTTTAACGAATGAGATAATGAAATTGTATATTAGACTAGGTATAAACTAATTTAACAAATTATATTGTTTTAATCATAAGAGATTTTTTGTTTCAATCCCATAATATAGATCATATGTTTAGCCTCTATTTAAATTTATAAGAGATCTATAGTGTATATATGTTGTATAACCAAATAGCTGATTGAATATTTTATAATAAATACAGATTCTAAATACAACTACAATCGATACTTGAGTTCCAGTAAGATATAATATATGTATACATACATATATATATATATATATATATATATATATATATATATGTATATGTATATATATAGTAGTGTAAAATTATAGGTACATATAATAGTATAGTAATTTATAACTACGTGTAAGTTTTATATTGTATTTTAATATATGCAAGCACACTATATGCCATGATATCACACGATATGATATGTGTTACATGTTTATCTACTGCAAGCAACACATGCAAATCTTCTTTATTTTATTGTAAATTATTTAAGTTATATATTCAATTTGATGATGTGATATCTGATGATAGGTATAACTAAAGTTAATAATAATTCACATTTTTTTACAAACAAATTATATAAAAACGACAATAGTCCAAGATCCGATTCGTCTATAATCAATGTCATATGAGTTTATGAGACAATCCTTATGTACGAGTAGTAATACTAGGTTGTTATTCACTGGATAAGTAATCATATATTAACTACTATACTTTAAAACAATTATGTGATATGTTTACGTTCAAGTGAGATATTAGAGATTTACATAATCGGAAGTTATATCAATTTATTCGGTATTATTTACAATTCTTGTTTACAATATATTAATCCGAAGAGATTGAGTATCATAATATCATATGCATATGATATTATATAACTTCTATTACAATAATCCAATGTATAATAAATACTCCCGTTTAAAATAGCATATATAGATGTCTTTCAAATATATACAATCTTTTTTATCATTATGCTTTTTTAATTTCCTCTCAAAATGTACCAATGATTTCCAGAACGAATTCATATCTAACTCCGTATCTGCTAATCATCATTTACTATAACTACTTATATTACTCAAATTAAAAATATAGATTAAATCAATAAAATTATCTGGTTCACAAATAATCAGGGCACTCGACTAGTTACCTTTTTATTATATATGTAAGATCATACTGAAAATATCTTTGATATCTATCGGAATGTAAGAGTAAATAATTGTATTGAAATTGTTGTGTCAGATAGCCCTAATCGACATATATTCATCATCCAAAGTATAATATGTTATTCAATTAGTAAAGAATAAATCATTTATGTTTATAATATTAAAAAATGTATAGTAATATAAATATGTATATTTATATAAATATGTATTATCATTATATTCTAATAATATATTATTGACTTTAGTTATTATACAAAAAATACATTTTGAAAATAATCCACGGGGTTCAATATTTACCAATTGGTATGTGTTTGATACCATATACTTCGATTATAATATTATATATAATACTTTATTAAATAAATAATAATGTATATTATAATATAAATATATATATATATATATATATATATATATATGTGTGTATATATATATGTATATATATATATATATATATATATATATATATATATATATATATATATATTATAATAGTTTATGATTAGAAATATCAATACAATTAGATATAATTTCATATATTTTATTTTTAAGACATATTTCATACACCACCAGGCAATCTTCAATTTATTGTGACCTTATGTAGTGTAATATGGCATATATGATCGTATTGTATATAATCATTAATAGTTACACAATGTATTGTCAATTTACTATGGGTAGAAAAATAAAATTAGGTGCATTATATTTGAACTGCGAATGAACAACTAGATATGATTACTAATACTGATTAATTATTTTTGGTGGAATGTTTTAGGTATTATTTCATAAGTATATTAATACTATTTTATTAATATATGTTAATACATAAGCAGTATAACTAATATTCAACAAACTATGCAATATATAATATACACCATCTTTCAATGAGAGCATCACAAATTAACAATAGTGTAATCGTTTTTAGAATAAATATGTAGGATATAGGAAGGTATTGTGCAATATTTTAATATACAATAAATATTGTAATTCAAATATTAAATATTTAAGGGTATTTAAGGGTAAATATTTAAATATTACTAGGGCACGTATAAATCTATATTTTCTATCAAAAATCTACTTGAATGTAAACACAGAACTATTTAACAATAGACACAGCATACTATTAATTATATAGTAAATAACAATTTAAAATTAGTATTCCTTGAAAATCTATTAAATTTAATTCCTGCTGCTCATTTTGTATTGATAAATTAATTTATTTTGTTTGACCAGCATAGAATGTATATACGGAATATATGTCAAATATCCATAAAGAATTGCATTATTATAAAATCAATTATTTGTTTCAATCTTCATGGAAATAATATTCTTTTGTGTAATATCTATGTAATATACGGCTGCAGCGGAATCATGATTATAAATGAATTGGACCATGGACTCTTCTTTTCTTGTTTTTTTATCATTTGTTTGTAAATACATTTTAGTAATATTAACATTAGTCGCTTTAATTATATGGTATCGTATAGTTGAGACAATTATTTAATTCAAATAATTAAAAATAATGTAATGATAATGAATACATTAATGAATACGATTCTCATAGATTACTTGCAGTAGATAACTATATAACACATAATAAAAATAACTATTTAATATCGAAGCTGTGATATTAAATAGTAATAATACTAAATAACTAAAACAAAATTCTATATTAATATAAAATTTTTAATGAAATATAAAATCTTAAAAATATTATTGAGGGAGATCAAATATAGATATTTACCGCATAGAAAGTTAAACTAGGAATATTCAACTTATCTCAACCATAGGATTTAAACACAAGAAATATTTTGATTGAAGTAATATAATTTATCAAATTATCTTATTCACTAATATTATTAATTTAAATATATTCAGTTTATCGGTCATAGGATACTAAAACACATTTATGTTATAATCAATTGTTTATTATTATAATAAGTAGAGGAATATGAAGTATGGGACGTAATGAAAATAATGTAGGAAGTATTGAAGTTATGGCGAGAACGACGAAGGCTAATGGTGAAAAGGGCAAGTCCGAATTGAAATATACGGATGCTAGTGGCAGGACTCCCCAAATTCCGCTATTTAGATAACAGTGACAACATTCTAAGTGTGCAGCCAGCCATGAAGTCACTCGTATTATTGCCGCGAGGCGTTAATAGGTATCGCTTATTGACGAATACCCCCAAAGAAGATTGCGGATAAAATATCCCAAGCTTCATGATCGAAAAATGAAAGAAAGAAATAAAGAAAGAAATAAAGAAAGAAATAAAGAAAGAAAGAAAGAAAGAAAGAAATAAAGAAAGAAATAAAGAAAGAAAGAAAGAAAGAAAGAAAGAAAGAAAGAAAGAAAGAAAGAAAGAAAGAAAGAAAGAAAGAAAGAAAGAAAGAAAGAAAGAAAGAAAGAAAGAAAGAAAGAAAGAAAGAAAGAAAGAAAGAAAGAAAGAAAGAAAGAAAGAAAGAAAGAAAGAAAGAAAGAAAGAAAGAAAGAAAGAAAGAAAGAAAGAAAGAAAGAAAGAAAGAAAGAAAGAAAGAAAGAAAGAAAGAAAGAAAGAAAGAAAGAAAGAAAGAAAGAAAGAAAGAAAGAAAGAAAGAAAGAAAGAAAGAAAGAAAGAAAGAAAGAAAGAAAGAAAGAAAGAAAGAAAGAAAGAAAGAAAGAAAGAAAGAAAGAAAGAAAGAAAGAAAGAAAGAAAGAAAGAAAGAAAGAAAGAAAGAAAGAAAGAAAGAAAGAAAGAAAGAAAGAAAGAAAGAAAGAAAGAAAGAAAGAAAGAAAGAAAGAAAGAAAGAAAGAAAGAAAGCAAGAAAGAAAGAAAGAAAGAAAGAAAGAAAGAAAGAAAGAAAGAAAGAAAGAAAGAAAGAAAAAAAGAAAGAAAGAAAGAAAGAAAGAAAGAAAGAAAGAAAGAAAGAAAGAAAGAAAGAAAGAAAGAAAGAAAGAAAGAAAGAAAGAAAGAAAGAAAGAAAGAAAGAAAGAAAGAAAGAAAGAAAGAAAGAAAGAAAGAAAGAAAGAAAGAAAGAAAGAAAGAAAGAAAGAAAGAAAGAAAGAAAGAAATAAATAAAGAAAGAAAGAAAGAATAATAGAAAGTAAGAAAGATAAAAATATAAAAGTAATATATAAAAAATAAATATTGGATAAAATAAATAATAAATAAAGTAATGAAGATATTTCAAATGAAGAAATTAAAAAAGAACTCTATACTACTAACGCTTCCAAACAGCCTCACCGAAGTTCTCCCTGAGCTCATTAAGATTTTACCTTAGTACGTATCCTGCAACATATCGCATTCAGAAGTGAATGTTACGACTATGACAGCAGCGACTACGACAAATACAGAATTCATATTTAAGTTAATTCTGAAATCAGAAAACTTAGTTTAAATTAAAGTTATTAAGTCAATATTCGATATAATTTTATGAGCGAAATATCAATTATTGAATAATTTATGGAATAACAAATTTTTATACTTATTTGACTACGCAATCTATTTTATAAAATTTCTAGGTTAATAATATTTAGATATAATTAGAATTTAGCAGTACAGAAAACCGATTTTCCTCTGCTTGAGGCGCTGTATAGCTTAATTATTGGTGTAGCGTATTTTAGATTCTATAATAAGGAGAATATAGAGGAACACCAATTTTATAATTATTTTACATAATTCTTATATATTGTTGTTGTATTACCATTAAACCACGCCCCTAAAATCATATATATATACATACAAATAAGTTATACTTCTCATTATTTATGTAGATATGTATACTAGAGTTCTACGACGTGTGATAATTGTAAACAATGATTTGTTCTTTTTGTATTTCAACATAATTTATATTATTTACAATTATTTCCACATTGTTGTGAGAGAATATCGTCTGTTAATGTGATGATATCCCTAAAGCGAGTGATATCACAAAAGTGAGTGATATCACTAAAGTCATATATTATTATCTAATCTCAAACAACTTCTCACAATCAAATAAAAGTAATTTATAGTAAACAGTATTACATCGTATTATATCTCTCCTTATAAAGTATCGGTATTTTAAAATTCCGATTTATATCACAATTTAAAATATAATCTAATACTATAGTGTATTATATGTATAATTAAATCATACAATGAATACATTAGATTAGTGAATTAAATAAGATCATAACTTCAAATAAAATATTGTATGCTGATCAATATTTAAAAGGTTATCATTAAGGTTAATGTTTTAATTCAATATACCAATTTATTTGTAGATTTACATGAAGTATACTTTATAAAGTATATACATTATCTTACATAGTCTATATATATATATTTTTTTTGTATCATATAATATATTATTTGTTGTTGTATTTAATACTATTTAATACTATTTAATAAACTATTTAATACTATTTGTTATATATATATATATATATATATATTTATATATATATATATATATATATATATATATATATATATATATATTTAATAGATTTAATAACATATCTATACATTTATATAAATAAAATCTATAATGTATTGTATTCAGAAGACAGAAAAGTTTTCGTTCTCGTATATATTTATAACTAACGGTTATGTAATAATTGCTTAAGTATTCTATCCGAAATTCGGAAAAGGTCATATTTAATAATAGTTTCAAATAAATTAAATATATTGTATATGTAATAATTCAATACTATAATTAGCCTTAATTAAATTAACTTTAACCAACGATGAACCATCACTATATATTAACATATATTGCCTCCATGGTGTTATATTAGTGTAAGAAACGCATTGAAATACAATTGTGGAGATAATGAAAATTGCAACATCCCTTGCAACATCTCGTATATATTTATAACTAACGGTTATGTAATAATTGCTTAAGTATTCTATCCGAAATTCGGAAAAGGTCATATTTAATAATAGTTTCAAATAAATTAAATATATTGTATATGTAATAATTCAATACTATAATTAGCCTTAATTAAATTAACTTTAACCAACGATGAACCATCACTATATATTAACATATATTGCCTCCATGGTGTTATATTAGTGTAAGAAACGCATTGAAATACAATTGTGGAGATAATGAAAATTGCAACATCCCTTGAAAAAGCTATCCGAGAATTACAAATTATCGAATAAGTTGTTTAATTAATATTTAATAAATAATTAATATAATTAATAATAATTAATATAATTAATAATAATTAATATAATTAATAATAATTAATATAATTAATAATAATTAATATAATTAATAATAATAATTAATAATAATAATTAATAATAATAATAAATAATATAATTAATAATAATAATTAATAATAATAATTAATAATAATAATTAATAATAATAATTAATAATAATAATTAATAATAATAATTAATAATAATAATTAATAATAATACTTAATAATAATAATTAATAACAATAATTAATAACAATAATTAATAATAATAATTAATAATACTAATTAATAATAATAATTAATACTAATACTTAATAATAATTAATAATAATAATTAATAATAATAATTAATAATAATAATTAATAACAATAATTAATAACAATAATTAATAACAATAATTAATAATAATAATTAATAATAATAATTAATAATAATAATTAATAATAATAATTAATAATAATAATTAATAATAATAATTAATAATAATAATTAATAATAATAATTAATAATAATAATTAATAATAATAATTAATAATAATAATTAATAATAATAATTAATAATAATAATTAATAATAATAATTAATAATAATAATTAATAATAATAATAATTAATAATAATAATTAATAATAATAATTAATAATAATAATTAATAATAATAATTAATAATAATAATTAATAATAATAATTAATAATAATAATTAATAATAATAATTAATAATAATAATTAATAATAATAATTAATAATAATAATTAATAATAATAATTAATAATAATTAATAATAACTAATAATAATTAATAATAATTAATATTAATTAATAATAATTAATAATAATTAATAATAATTAATATTTAACATATTATAATAATAGAAATACCAATATCTCAATGACACTGTAAAGTAGCAGATACTGTCAACTGAACAATATCCAGTGGACATTTATCCAAATAATGCATCCGTGATATAGGACTACAGGATGCTGGTAATATTCATCAATATAAACAATTTAAAGCGTTGTATATATTGTCTATTGAGTAATAAAACTTGAAATAACAAACTATGAACTGTATAGTCATTTTCATAACAGTGTATGAGTGAATTAATCTACATCTTGTATATATATATATATATATATATATATATATATATATGTGTGTGTGTGTTTATATGTGTACGTATGTATTTATGTGTTTTTATTTGTGTAGTTGTACTTAAAATATGAATAAATTCGAATTATAAATCAATTCAAAAACATATTCTCGAAATAAACGTATATTCTCATTAAAATTATATAATATTATATAATATTATTAATATTATTAATAGCAAATTAATAAATAATATCTACAAATATAAAAATTAAGTGTAAAATACAAGTATAAGATACCTATGAAATCTACTAATATATAAATAGTAAGTATATACTTTTTATTTAATCTTTAAATATAAATATCAATAAATTATAGATAAATAATACATTATTACATATTAATAACATAAGTATAATGAACTCTTTATGAAAATATATCAAAATAAGTAGAAAACTCGTAAAAAATGCATACATAATTATTTCATAAAAGACTTTTGAAAGATAAATTGATAAATATACATAAATAATTACTGTAGTTTTATTTGATACGTAAATATTATGTCACGGTAATCTTCAAAAGTACTTTACATTTTTAAAAGTAGTAGTGATATCATATTAATTATCTTTTTAATCACTTTCCAAAACTATATTTTATTAAATATATAAAAATTTATATTATATTACATTTAAATAAAATCAACATTATTCTAAACATCATTTTAATTTTCTCTATTATGCGAACTATATTGTTTTAGAAATAACTTTAATAGTTATATTCAGTGTACTTTAAAAAATATAATCACTACAATTATTATCAAAGTTAATAAAGTATATTTTTAAAAAAATTATTAATAATCTGTATTATAATATCAAAAAGTATATATTTCTATGACTATGGTATATATATTTTTAAAAAATAAACGTAATATTTGGTATCATAATTACATAATTATATATTTATATAATATTTAAAATAATATTTATATCTGAAAAACAAAAGTTAATAATTTATCAGTTCGATAATTAGCGATAATAACTTAATTTAAATTCAACATTTAGTAAAGAAAGTCAAGACTTTATTAAAAATATTGTTTAAAATGTTTAAAAAGCTTAGAACTTTAGTATCCTAATATATACTATTTACATTTATAGTATATATAATATATACATAAATATTATTATTATTAATTTAACGCATTATGGGGGTATTCCAAAGGTAAGATTTTTAAATGATATGTGTTATATATAATATAATGTGGGGAAATGCTAAATTTAATATATAATATAAACCTCCCCCTTTTTTTAAATATGATGTACATAGGTTATAACTTATAATATAGTGATTACATTAGTTATATTATTACAATAATTAATACATCTTTAAAACATGGATGTATAATGTCGAAATGATTAAAGACGACGTTATCACACCATTAATTCTAAATATAATGATTTACCGTAGTTTTTTGATTATTGCTTATAATATATTTAGTTTTATTAACAATATATTAAGTATTAAGAAAATGTGTTCCAATAATTAGTATTTGTGACTATATTATAATTATTATTGTATAATTTGACTTATTTAAATATAAAATCAAATTAGTTCATTGAGAAAGGGGTGCTTTGTTAAACTCTGTATGCACACTAACATATTTCTAAATATTCATTTTACCAATAACGGGGATTGAATGGCAGACCATAGTTTGAGATGTTACTTACTATGAAATGTACGCGTATAATGTGCAATGTACAAAATACAATATTCATAGTATAGTATTCGCAATACAATAAACTAAGTATTTAATGTACTATTGTTATCTATTCGCTCATATCATTTTATACGTGTCAATCTTTTCAGTAAATACAAAATATGACTAATGAATGAATCATAGATTATGTATGAATAATATTAAGATCTATAATTGTCTAATTTTAATCCATAGACCTGTTATAATCATTTATAACTCATCGGCGGATTGTATATAAATAGGTGACTTCATATTTTCATATACACGAATATTCCAATTATATTCCAGTGTTTCACTTCACGAAGATATCAAAGTTGTAAAGTCACAATATTTATTTTTCATACGCACTATTTAGAAAACACCAAAATAAGTTAGTAAATAAAAAATAGTTCATTATCGAGCGAGTAACTTAGGCGAAGTTGTTTATGGTGTGGTAGGACATGATAGGACATGGTAGGCTCGCGGTGGGGGAGATACACGAGCGTAACAATGATACAGTAGAGCGATTGCTGTAGGGAATGTAACGTATCGAATAGTGTTTTCGTGTAGAATGGTATAGTTGTTGACTTGATCAAGCGTACTGTACCACCTTCAGCAGACCTGCCAAGTTCTCCTCCGCGGTCGGCACAATTTGATTCGCCGGCAACAGCGATTTATAGGTTCCTTTATCTCTCAGTGCAACGGCGAATGTGTACGGTATTCCCAGGTGGTCGTAGAAGTAATCGATACTACTCCCTTGTATCGTGCCTGTCATTAATTATGATAATATCAAACGATAAACTCCCCTATAAATTAATCTTGGTTTACTTAACCTATCATATTCAACATATAAGTTAAAAATAAATTTGGAGTATGTAATAATTTAATATTAATCAAATATATTCAATATACTAAATTATATAACTGAAATTAATATGAAATAATTTATAAAATTAGTTAATTTTTTTATAAATTAAAATTATTTTTCTTGCAGGATATTTCTTATCTAAATAATATGCATCAAATATATTGTATACATATATTTTATAAATAATATTCATTGATAGAAATAATTGTATAGATGAAACTTAATATTGCAATTAATGAACTAACCCACTAATTCATTAATTGTTCCGTATCTGTAAATTCTACCGTGTACGTTATGTATGGCTTGTGTTGCTTTTTCACAAATATTTAACTATTGTAAACAGAAATGTATAAAAGTAAATACACTATGTTGTTATCCAGGTTATATAAATGATGTATTACATAATAACAAACTTATATGAATATAAGTTGTATACTTTCAATTTAGTTAATATATATATAATATATATATATATATATATATATATATTTATATATATATATATATATATATATATTTATATATGTATTAGTATACTATATTACTGTAAAACATTAATAGTGCGTTATATTAAATAAATAATACACAATTATTCAGTTATATTGGATTACATTAATCATACTGCGTGAATTTTGTTTTCGTAATATCAAAATTGAAAGTAATTATTAATTATTTAATTATTTAATTATTTAATTGCCCGATAATAAAATTAAAACTAATTGACTATTATATATAATTATATATTAAAGAGTAATATTTTAATTAACAAGTTTCATGTAGTTTCTGGGTGTAGAAGAAGTATGTCCATAAGGAATCATGAATAATTGATTATAACCGTGGTAGCCTATAGAAATCCTAACATTCCCTTTTTGTTTCCTGTAGTGTTTGTTGTTATATTTATTTTAATATTGTTAATATAAGGTAAGATAGATGGATGGATGTATGGATGGGTGGATGGAAGGAAGGATTGAATTACCTTATAAAATTTTCGATATGCTTATTTTCAATTTGTATTTTCTCTCCGGGATATTCATTAGAACAAGTTGATTTCTTTTCAAAATCTAATTATCATTGTGGATATATATTTCTGATATTAATAAGTTATATTCATATTTTAACAATATTATTAGTATGTATGTAATGAACAATACCGGATTTTCGTGACGATATATCCATATAGAAATATCCCTATAGGGTTATAGGCATTATTAATCGTAATACCGTCCAGTCAAATTTACTCTTAGCAAATAAACTTGGTCGCCTATGGATTCAATATCATGAGGGCATAAGTTACACCATCGAGAAACAAATTAATTATATATTAAAATATTAGTCTTTGATAAATTATGATTATTAAATAAAAATATTTAAATCATCTCAAATTTAATAATATTATTAATATAATAATATGTATATATATAATTGACTAACATTGCATCGTCCTATTAGTTATAACTAAATAATGGTTTTTAATACATTTCTCGTTACCAAATATTTCAGATTTTCTCACCCCATAAGAATATTCCAGTTAAAGCCGAAGTACCGTGTATGCATATACTGAACATATGTTATGCAAACCGTTGGCTTCGTAAACTTCTCCGTGAATCCAGTTCCTATTCAAATCGACTCCGACGCATCTTCCGTGTACCAAAGGCTGCAAGTTCTTTCTCCACAGACGATCCTGGAAATATATTAGATTGGTAATTTTAAATCAAAATATATTAAATATCAGAATTAATATAGTATTTCAATTTATGATCTACCTCCTTACTCGAGTATTTAATATATATGATAATTGTAATCCATCGTTATTAATCTCAATGATCAAAATTATCCTGAATCTAAAATGATACACAGTGCTCATTTATTAATATTTATTTATATTGAAAAATGACAATAAGTCACAAAGAAAAGTCGCTGATTATTGCTGCGATAATATTTGATATAATCTAATAATTACTATAATTTTATTTTTAAATGACATATTATCTCATTATAATAAATAGGAAATAACCTAGTAAATAATTGTTACTTATTTGATTTTTTAATAAAACTTATTAGATAATGAATATATATGTATCATTATCTTTGTAAATAATTATTTACTTTAGTAATCATAAATAATTGTTTTATAATTAAATCAATATTTCATAATTATAGATTATATTTAATGTATTGATTATAAAAGCGTATATAAAATATAAGCTTTTACACACCCTATTATGAAATGCGTACAAGATGTTTTAAATTTAAAAAAAAATGTAATTTATATTTTTTTAGTTTTGTACTAATATCTAATATCTATATAAATATCACTGTATAGACATATAAATATCTTAAATATATTTTCAACTATAATTAAAACATAATTATTAATATTATTTATCACAATTTAATAACATGTATTTCTACATTATTGTATTTGCAAAATTTTGGATAACACTTTATAGCACTACATATTAAAATTAAATATAATTATATAATGTATATTATATATTATGTATATTATATAAATGATCATTGAATTATTATATCCTTTATATGATCGATATGTATTACTTTATATCAATAATTTCAAAATAGTTCTCGGACTTATTATTTTACATTCGAGACCAATAGCAAAACACGGTCTTAATAATCTAAATAATATTATTGAATTATCATTCGCCATATTTACATATTGCATCTAGTAGCTAACTTTATAAACCCAATTAATTGATTTAAGATGTTTTATTGAATAGAAAATATATTGTATTTGTAATACAAATAGTTTATGTTTATTTTTGTTAAATGATTATATAAGTATGCGTATGTCATCGGATTTCTTGAGATTTTATGGTTTCCGATTTCCACTCCGGGGGTTTTACGCAAAAAATATTAATAATTAAATGTGCCGTTTACAAATTAATTCGTGCAGACCAATGAAACTACGTCCATTTCAAATATCGCCCACGTCCTAACCTGGGTCCAAGTGTATTCGTAGCCATCGACGTTGACTACAGGTAGAATAATCACGTGATAAACGGAGAGTAAGGCATCTAGTTCATCAGTTAGCTTTTCAATGACCATCTGACGTGACACACACATTTATATATATATATATATATATATATATATATATATATATATATAATATGGAAATCTGATCAATTAACACCTATAGGTGTTTAAATATAGATTGCTAAGTGCCGAACTATTATATAATAAACATATACACGATACAAGTGTGGATATGTACGACGGTAACCTGTTTGATGTAATATAAAAGAACAGCGGGTCCAATCCACTCGTTTGAATGAATTCCTGCTGTGAGCCATATCAATGGTTTTTTTATATTCAATTCTCCCGGTCGGCTAATCTATGTTGGGGAATTGGGAGCAGAGAATTTAATGGAATTAAATCAAATCCGAGTACACGAACAGCAAATTACATATTGGAATATAACGATCGTATTTCTTTTAAAAATAGACGAGAAACGTTGTTTCACACCTACAGATTCACGAGTGCTTTAGAGTGTGTTGGTATTAAGATGTATCGACTACGCTAACTTTCAGTGCTATCATCGGATTATACAGATGTGTACGGCCGATCGTCAGCATGTCCGTTGATCGTTTGTATTTTCGGCTAATTGTAGAAAGGAACCAGATAATCTGTATGCAGAAATCGATTTCATTAAAAATACTTGTTACGGTCGAACACGTTATCGAATACTCGTGTGTAAAACTCAGTTCGATGTACTGATGCACTATTATTTATAAATATATATCATGGGCCGCCCTCTTTCGGTACCAAAATTCTCTGAGAACTAGAGTAGAACAAATTATACTTCCATTTATTAGCTATTGCTAAGACATATATTAATTATATATATATATATATATATGTGTGTGTGTGTGTGTGTGTGTGTGTGTGTGTGTGTGTGTGTGTGTGTGTGTGTGTGTGTGTGTGTGTGTGTGTGTGTATATGGGTATGTATGATTATGAGTACGTGTGTATATACGGTGATCTTAGCTAGAATAACAGGTGTCAAACCTCGTCATAGGTGTGGTAATCGTCAAAAGCGAAATATTGCAAATCTCTTGCGTTCCGATATCTGGAACTTGAGTTTCTTTGCCTGTTCATTGCGACCAGACTTTTCCCAAAATCCAAGTTTCCGACAGGCGACAGTCCATTCTTGGTAAACATCTACATCCGTAGATCATCATGATAGGTCATGACCCATGACTCATGGATCGAGGATCGGTCGATATAATTAGCGTGGTGGGTTGGGATTGAAGGATGAATCAATTTCTCTCATAGAAAGTCATCGTAAGTTAGGAGTTTGGATTACATTTCATCTGTATTACTCTAAAATTTTAATGTGTTATTTCGTTATCGGAATTGTATAATTATATCTAGTTTATTATTATGATTTAACAATATATATATGTTTCTTTTAAATAATCATAGTAGTGTATAAATGTGTTAATAAAATGGTAAAATCATGTATTGTATATATATATATATATATATATATATATTATATATATATATTTTATATATATATTTATGTATATGAAATAATTATTAAGTATGTTTAGAAAATTTATATTTATTATTAAATAACTTAGAATATCTTATTCATTGAAAAATTAAATTGTAATAGTAAAAATAGGAATAATAATGTATATAAACATATTATTGAATTTCCATTATTTGTTAAGATGTTATGTATATTTGATTTTATCGTATACGTCCATTATATTAATAGTTGCTTTAGATAGTCTATATACTATTATATGCATCTTCAGAACTAGTTATTAAAAATGTGAAATTTATCAATTACATCAAAATACTATGAGTAAAGCAGATATAATACCATTTGATGAGGATAGTGCTATTCCAACTGACATGTTCAGATATAATAAACAGGATGCATAGTAATGTCAATGAAGCAGTATGAACCATGATAAATTGCAATACAAAGACCAGTATGAGACGACTGAGTATAAATTCGGCTCAAAATTCATAACTACACCCGTTAAAAGAGGAAAATGAAATCTTTCTAGTTATTCCAACGATTACTAGAAGTAACAATTACTTTTTAGTAGAACTACTAATCTCCCCTAGAAAATGTATATAGTTGCCGACTTTTGTTTATCATGGAAACAAATTTGAAGTTCAGAGAAGTTATATTGTACCATTTATTTCACATGATCTCAGCTCTTCTGGAGTTCAGAAATAGTCAATGTTCTCATTTCATGAAAGGATAAAAGGATAAATATCAATTACGTCGTGTAACGTAAATGATATTATTTTCCATTCGATAATTCAGACAATTTAATTCTTGTACCAATATATTTGTAAAACACTTGTAAATCATTATTAACGTGCCTAGTTATTTCAGTTAGGGATTGTTGTGATATAATATTATCGAATTTACCCTTTATCCCTCATTCGTATAATATATTATATATATAATATTATATAATACTTTTATATATATTATATCAGCTTATTAAAATATGTATAGTTAATATATGAGTACGCTATCGAAAGCAGACCTGGATAAGTTGTAGTAGGTCTTGTTTCATAGCTAGCGATGCCTTCGGTGGTGATGGTCCCTGGTCCGGTAACTTTTTATCAAGCAGTAATGCCTGGTGAGGTGAGGTGGGTGAGATGGGGTGGGGTGAGATTAGGTGAGGTGAGGAGATAAGCGATGAGATGCGGTGAAGTGAAGTGAGGTGAGGTGAGATGAGGTGAGGTGAGGTAAAGTGATATGAGATGAGGTGAAGTGAGATGGGATGAAGTAAGGTAAGGTGATATGAGGTGAGATGAGGTCAAGTGAGGTGAGATAAGATGAAGTGATATGAGGTGAGGTGAGGTGAAGTAAGGTAAGATAAGGTGAAGTGATATGAGGTGAAGTGAGGTGAAGTGAGGTAAAATGAAGTGATGTGAGATAAGGTGAATTGAGTTGAAATGAGATGAGGTAAAGTGAGGTGAGCTGGGGTGAGGTGAGGTGAGTTGAGGTGAATTGAGGTGAGGTTAGGTTAGGTGAGGTGAGGTGAGATTAAGTGAAGTGAGGTGAGGTGAGGTGAGATGAGGTGAGATGAGATGAGATGAAGTGAGGTGAGGTGAGGTGAGGTGGGTGAGGTGAGGTGAAGTAAGGTAAGATAAGGTGAAGTGATATGAGGTGAGGTGAGGTGAGGTGAGGTGAGTTGAGGTGAATTAAGGTGAGGTTAGGTGAGGTGAGATGAAGTGAAGTGAGGTGAGTTGAGGTGAGGTGAGGTGAGTTAAGGTGAGATATGGTGAGGTGAAGTGAGGTGAGATGAGGTGAAGTGAGATGAGATGAGATGAAGTGAGATAAAGTGAGGGGAGGTGAGGTGAGGTGAGGTGAGGTGATGTGAGGTGAGATGAGGTGAGATAAAGTGAGGTGAGGTGAGGTGAGGTGAGGTGAGGTGAGGTGAGGTGAGGTGAGGTGAGGTGAGGTGAGGTGAAGTGAGTTGAGTTGAGTTGAGGTGAGGTGAGGTGAGGTAATGTGAGGTGAGGTGAGATGAGGTGAGGTGAATTGAGGTGAGGTGAGGTGAGGTGAGGTGAAGTGAGGTGAGGTGAGGTGAGGTAAGATGAATTGTATTAATAGTATAATAATAGATATAATTATTAAATACGTTAGATATGTTTATGTTATAACATCATATATTTTAATACCCTAGTAAACCACTAATATAAGTTATTTCATAATTATTCGTAGTATAAAATTAAAATAACCTCCTAGGCAAATGAACGCATACACATAACATAGATACTTAATAATATACAATATACACAATGTTGTCATGGCAACTGTTTCGTCTGGCATATTGCTATTACAATTGCGACATTTGAATGAATGTGCTAATAGACTCTGTCGTCTCGCGTCTCTATATATTGAGTTTACATCACCTAGTATTACTAACCAATTCCTTCCTAGTAAACACATTGTGCCTGTGAATGTGCAATATGTTAATTGGTGAAATATAGTTAATTTGTGACATTAGTATAATAACATAGTGAATATATTACTATAGTTATAACTTATATGCAAATATGCAAAAAATACCTATCTACTCGATATTGTTTACACATCACTGTTACGTTACCGGAATTAATGAAGAAATCACAGAACACTATTAAAATAACGGGTAAGATACAAATCGCAGGTCGATATCAAAATGTTCTTAAATTACGATAATCCTAATTTACTCATCTCGATAAAAGATAACTTGTATTACAATATTTTACTATTCCAATATTTATTGTACATATTTTACAATATTTACAATAAATCGCAGTAATTGTCTCTAGTATCTGTAATTAAACCACTAAAGCTCTCTATCAAATTACCCTACCAATATATAATAATCTGCACTTTTCTGTATCGATATATCATACTCTTCACAAATGTATTATTTATTCTGGCATATACAACCTAATGATTCTATACTACTGTGCTACTGTACTACTGTAATAATGTACTACTATACTACTGTAAGAGTATGATATACACACGTGTGCCTATCAACTATCCCATATCTTACTTAATGTAATATCAATTTACTATAAAGCAAATAGTAATTCCCTCTAATTTCAAGTACACTATAATTACACCCATTCTCAAGAACCCCTCACTATACATGACATACATACTAATATATATCTCAGCTAATTATAGGTAATAATATCTTGGAATTAGTTGCTTCTAGGATAAATGTATAACTGTTTAAATCTTATATCAAAAACCGTCATTCCATCAAAATATTTTTGAAATTAGTTCTGGGTTTCAAATATAATTCACTCTATAGAGTA
>OZ038316.1:29407707-29422591 GCA_964035775.1 Osedax frankpressi
ATAATAACGATAACGATAACGATAACGATAACGATAATAATAATAATAATACTAATACTAATACTAATGGTAATGGTAATGGTAATGGTAATGGTAATGGTAATTGTAATGGTAATGGTAATGGTAATGGTAATGGTAATGGTAATGGTAATGGTAATGGTAATGGTAATGGTAATGGTAATGGTAATGGTAATGGTAATGGTAATGGTAATGGTAATGGTAATGGTAATGGTAATGGTAATGGTAATGGTAATGGTAATGGTAATGGTAATGGTAATGGTAATGGTAATGGTAATGGTAATGGTAATGGTAATGGTAATGGTAATGGTAATGGTAATGGTAATGGTAATGGTAATGGTAATGGTAATGGTAATGGTAATGATAATGATAATGATAATGATAATGATAATGATAATGATAATGATAATGATAATGATAATGATAATGATAATGATAATGATAATGATAATGATAATGATAATGATAATGATAATGATAATGATAATGATAATGATAATGATAATGATAATGATAATGATAAAAATAATAATAATAATAATAATAATAATAATAATAATAATAATAATAATAATAATAATAATAATAATAATAATAATAATAATAATAATAATAATAATAATAATAATAATAATAATAATAATAATAATAATAATGACGATGACGATGTCGATGACGATGTCGACGGCGGCGACGACGAAGACGACGAAGAAGACGACGATGACGACGATATCATGACTATGAATATGACGAATACGACCACAATGACGATGACGATGACGATAATGATTGATTGAATGATTGATAGTTTGCATAAACACCGTAAATTATAAAATAATAATAGCAACAGGGAAGGGAACTAAATGTGTAATGAGAGTAAGTAATATTTTACTTTGGCTCTAAATGAAATAACATTACATATGAATCGTAACTTATTTGGGAGTAAATTCCAATTTAGTGGTGCAGTAATTTTGAGCGATCTACCGACTTAATAAATGACTTAATGAATGATTAATTTACTTAATAAATGACTTAATATCACTAACATATTTTGTTTGTAGAATTTGTGCATAAATAATAAACCTTAGAGTTAATAATTTGTATATAGTGTTTAAATTTATTTATTAATTTAATAAAACACTAATATTACATCATTTAGCAATATTATTTTCTTTTTTATAAATATGTTTATTATAATTCTAATATCCTTTATTTGGAGAATAGATAGTATGTTATGTTTAAGTATTAACAAATGTTTATATTGCAAACACACGGCGAGATAATAGTAGTGATTATATATTTGAATAGTTATACTAGAAAACGATTTATGTATAAATATAATTAATAATAAAAAACCTAATATTGATACTTAGAATATATCTATTTTTTGTAATTTTAGTTTAGATTTGTATTATTTTGTTTACTTTGATATATTGATATATTTTATATCTATATCATTACCAATCATAGTAAAAAAACTGATTAAAGAATTCAGCTTTGTAAATTTCAGTGATAAAGTTTATCATGTGGTATCAATGGTAATATATCTAATGGTAGCATATCTAATAGTAATATATCTAATGGTAATATATCTAATGGTAATATATCTAATGGTAGCATATCTAATAGTAATATATCTAATGGTAATATATATAATAGTAATATATCTAATGGTAGCATATCTAATAGTAATATATCTAATGGTAGCATATCTAATAGTAATATATCTAATGGTAGCATATCTAATAGTAATATATCTAATAGTAGCATATCTAATAGTAATATATCTAATGGTAGCATATCTAATGGTAATATATCTAATGGTAATATATCTAATGGTAATATATCTAATGGTAGCATATCTAATAGTAATATATCTAATGGTTATATATCTAATGGTAATATATCTAATGGTAATATATCTAATGGTAGCATATCTAATAGTAATATATCTAATGGTAATATATCTAATAGTAATATATCTAATGGTAGCATATCTAATAGTAATATATTTAATGGTAGCATATCTAATAGTAATATATCTAATGGTAGCATATCTAATAGTAATATATCTAATGGTAGCATATCTAATAGTAATATATCTAATAGTAGCATATCTAATAGTAATATATCTAATGGTAGCATATCTAATGGTAATATATCTAATGGTAATATATCTAATGGTAATATATCTAATGGTAATATATCTAATGGTAGCATATCTAATAGTAATATATCTAATGGTTATATATCTAATGGTAATATATCTAATGGTAGCATATCTAATAGTAATATATCTAATGGTAATATATCTAATAGTAATATATCTAATGGTAATATATCTAATGGTAATATATTTAATGGTAATATATCTAATGGTAGTATATCTAATAGATATATATTAAATGTTAGCATATCTAATGGTAATATATCTAATGGTAATATATCTAATGGTAATATATCTAATGGTAATATATCTAATGGTAATATATCTAATGGTAATATATCTAATGGTAATATATCTAATGGTAATATATCTAATGGTAATATATCTAATGGTAATATATCTAATGGTAATATATCTAATGGTAATATATATAATGGTAATATATCTAATGGTAATATATCTAATGGTAATATATCTAATGGTAATATATCTAATGGTAATATATCTAATGGTAATATATCTAATGTAATATATCTAATGGTAATATATCTAATGGTAATATATTTAATGGTAATATATCTAATGGTAGTATATCTAATAGTAATATATCTAATGGTAGTATATCTAATAGTAATATATCTAATGGTAATATATCTAATGGTAATATATCTAATGGTAATATATCTAATGGTAATATATCTAATGGTAATATATCTAATGTAATATATCTAATGGTAATATATATAATGGTAATATATCTAATGGTAATATATTTAATGGTAATATATCTAATGGTAGTATATCTAATAGTAATATATCTAATGGTAGCATATCTAATAGTAATATATCTAATGGTAGCATATCTAATAGTAATATATCTAATGGTAGCATATCTAATAGTAATATATCTAATGGTAGCATATCTAATGGTAATATATCTAATGGTAATATATCTAATGGTAATATATCTAATGGTAATATATCTAATGGTAATATATCTAATGGTAATATATCTAATGGTAATATATCTAATGGTAATATATCTAATGGTAATATATCTAATGGTAATATATCTAATGGTAATATATCTAATGGTAATATATCTAATGGTAATATATCTAATGGTAATATATCTAATGGTAATATATCTAATGGTAATATATCTAATGGTAATATATCTAATGGTAATATATCTAATGGTAATATATCTAATGGTAATATATCTAATGGTAATATATCTAATGGTAATATATCTAATGGTAATATATCTAATGGTAATATATCTAATGGTAATATATCTAATGGTAATATATCTAATGGTAATATATCTAATGGTAATATATCTAATGGTAATATATCTAATGGTAATATATCTAATGGTAATATATCTAATGGTAATATATCTAATGGTAATATATCTAATGGTAATATATCTAATGGTAATATATCTAATGGTAATATATCTAATGGTAATATATCTAATGGTAATATATCTAATGGTAATATATCTAATGGTAATATATCTAATGGTAGTATATCTAATGGTAATATATCTAATGTAATATATCTAATGGTAATATATCTAATGGTAATATATTTAATGGTAATATATCTAATGGTAGTATATCTAATAGTAATATATCTAATGGTAGCATATCTAATGGTAATATATCTAATGGTAATATATCTAATGGTAATATATCTAATGGTAATATATCTAATGGTAATATATCTAATGGTAATATATCTAATGGTAATATATCTAATGGTAATATATCTAATGGTAATATATCTAATGGTAATATATCTAATGGTAATATATATAATGGTAATATATCTAATGGTAATATATCTAATGGTAATATATATAATGGTAATATATCTAATGGTAATATATCTAATGGTAATATATCTAATGGTAATATATCTAATGGTAATATATCTAATGGTAATATATCTAATGGTAATATATCTAATGGTAATATATCTAATGGTAATATATCTAATGGTAATATATCTAATGGTAATATATCTAATGGTAATATATCTAATGGTAATATATCTAATGGTAATATATCTAATGGTAATATATCTAATGGTAATATATCTAATGGTAATATATCTAATGGTAGTATATCTAATGGTAATATATCTAATGTAATATATCTAATGGTAATATATCTAATGGTAATATATTTAATGGTAATATATCTAATGGTAGTATATCTAATAGTAATATATCTAATGGTAGCATATCTAATGGTAATATATCTAATGGTAATATATCTAATGGTAATATATCTAATGGTAATATATCTAATGGTAATATATCTAATGGTAATATATCTAATGGTAATATATCTAATGGTAATATATCTAATGGTAATATATCTAATGGTAATATATCTAATGGTAATATATCTAATGGTAATATATCTAATGGTAATATATCTAATGGTAATATATCTAATGGTAATATATCTAATGGTAATATATCTAATGGTAATATATCTAATGGTAATATATCTAATGGTAATATATCTAATGGTAATATATCTAATGGTAATATATCTAATGGTAATATATCTAATGGTAATATATCTAATGGTAATATATCTAATGGTAATATATCTAATGTAATATATCTAATGGTAATATATCTAATGGTAATATATATAATGGTAATATATCTAATGGTAATATATCTAATGGTAATATATTTAATGGTAATATATCTAATGGTAGTATATCTAATAGTAATATATCTAATGGTAGCATATCTAATAGTAATATATCTAATGGTAGCATATCTAATAGTAATATATCTAATGGTAGCATATCTAATAGTAATATATATAATGGTAATATATCTAATGGTAATATATCTAATGGTAATATATCAAATGGTAATATATCTAATGGTAATATATATAATGGTAATATATCTAATGGTAATATATCTAATGGTAATATATCTAATGGTAATATATCTAATGGTAATATATCTAATGGTAATATATCTAATGGTAATATATATAATGTAATATATCTAATGGTAATATATCTAATGGTAATATATTTAATGGTAATATATCTAATGGTAATATATCTAATGGTAATATATCTAATGGTAATATATATAATGGTAATATATCTAATGGTAATATATCTAATAGTAATATATCTAATGGTAGCATATCTAATAGTAATATATCTAATGGTAGCATATCTAATAGTAATATATCTAATGGTAGCATATCTAATAGTAATATATATAATGGTAGCATATCTAATAGTAATATATCTAATGGTAGCATATCTAATGGTAATATATCTAATGGTAATATATCTAATGGTAATATATCTAATGGTAATATATATAATGGTAATATATCTAATGGTAATATATCTAATGGTAATATATCTAATGTAATATATCTAATGGTAATATATCTAATGGTAATATATTTAATGGTAATATATCTAATGGTAGTATATATCTAATGGTAGTAATATGGTAATATATCTAATGGTAATATATATAATGGTAATATATCTAATGGTAATATATCTAATGGTAATATATCTAATGGTAATATATCTAGATTATAGATCTATCATAATATTATATATAAGATTATCTAACATAATATCAACATTATGACTGGAAAATGGAAATCCATGAATACTCAAGTATATAATTTTTTTCATATACAGTAGAATAGAATACTATATATTTTCTATACCATAGTATTGTTATACATAAATACAAATTTAATTTTTATTATATAAAGATTTACCTTTAAATAATAAAATATTAGTAGTGGAATATATTTGCGATAATTATTATTTTAACTCTTCTCTCAGGCTATTCCTGTTAATATACTTCCTTATAAGGAAACTTATTATTTCAAATTCATAAAGACTTAACCTGGTGCTTGGGCAATCTTTCCAATGAAAAAGAAAACTCCGATGCATTATGGGAAAATCAAACGCCACGACTCCCTCGATGAAATGCGAAGAACATAATGATGTGGATTCTGCTTACGTACAATATATTTCTATACTACAACTTAATAACGTTCGCAATTCAAGTTTCACCTTCAGACTCGATATTAAACTTCTTAGCTGTTCTTCTCATATCTCTGTATATCGGATGTCCAGATGTATTCTTTGTTCTCTACGTTTAATATGAAGTTTAGAAATTATTAAAGAAAACATCATCTGCTTCTCTACTTCCTCGGACCTCATCATGTCTCCAATATATTCAATAGCCTCGACTACGCCACTAATCATAATATATCACGGAATGTCTTAAATTACACCAAATATCATAAAGATACCGTATCTATACTTATCTAAATTACATGGATAGCTGTTATTGGGAATCATTTGCTGTATCCTATCTAGTACTAATGTACTAATACTATCGTATAATATACAATATATATATCGGAAACAGAGCATATCTAGTTAATCCACTATCAAATAAACTATGAGGATATTGACCAACACATTCATTCTTCCCAAACCGATGGTTTTTTAACAAAAGTTAATCATTTATAACCAGAATCTCACCCGATGTGATAACCCATATTGAACTAATAAATTATCCAATCAATTTAAGAAAATCTTATTATGTAATTTATTAATCATTTCTCATATATTATCGTAATAGAATAAATAAATATTTTTTAGAATATAATAATTATTCAAAAATATACAATTTATATCCTTCCTATATAACAATTTAAAATATGTAATAAATGTTGAATCTCTAATCAAATGTAAATTTCTAATTAGGATATCAATAATACATTTTGGTATTTGTAATTGCATAAATGGTATAAATGTATTTTTCTAACGAATAATGTGTAATTCAAATTGAGGTCAACTGAGAAATATCCTGAGGTTAAAAATAGAATAAAGGTCAACAGGTCAGATTCACTGACCTCCAGAACTTGGCCACCGGAAGGGTTCGCCTGGCTCGAAAATACCCTCATAGGTATCGGTTCCAGTCACGAACTCCCTCGGAGGCTCCATGTAGTAGAAAGTCGACGCGGCATACGAGTTCGCGTTCTGACCAGTAGGGTCATCGTCGTGGGTCACCGCGGAAGGCCCTTCGCCGTGTCGAGAACCGGTCGTAGTCGAGTAATCGAGCGGCGCCGCTTTCCCAATCGACAAGTCGACGGGCCGGCCGGAAGCAACGTGCAGAGGCTGCGACATCAGCTGTCGCTTCGGCGGAGATAGCGACACCGTCGAAGACGAAGGCGATACGGCTAACGGCGAGGAAGGCGGGGAATGCAACGACGGGGAAGGCAACGACGGGGAATGTAACGGCGAGGGTGTCAACGAGGGTGTCGACGAGGGTGTCAACGAGGGTGTCGGCGAGAGTGTCGGCGAGGGTGTCGACGAGGGTGTCGGCGAGAGTGTCGACGAGAGTGTCGACGAGGGTGTCGGCGAGAGTGTCGACGAGAGTGTCGACGAGGGTGTCGGCGAGGGCGTCGACGAGGGTGTCAACGAGGGTGTCGGCGAGGGTGTCGACGAGGGTGTCAACGAGGGTGTCGACGAGGGTGTCGACGAGGGTGTCAACGAGGGTGTCGACGAGGGTGTCGACGAGGGTGTCAACGAGGGTGTCGACGAGGGTGTCAACGAGGGTGTCGACGAGGGTGTCGACGAGGGTGTCAACGAGGGTGTCGACGAGGGTGTCGACGAGAGTGTCGGCGATGCCGTCCATTCTTGAACGGGCAAGCTGTACCTTAGCGGAGGCGTGAACACGCTGCCCGTAAATGGAGGCGTCGATAAAACCGTTGGCCTCGAGTCGTTTGCTTGCATCCGCTCGGCTTCGAGCGATTGGTTGACTTGCGGTTCGACGCCGGCCGACGTCTCCATCTCGTCGTCAAGCGAATATTGGGAGGCATGCTGCGGGGGGTCGAGGGTCGAGGGTTTTCGACGCGGGTTATCGGGGTCCATCTGGAGGGGAGGACGTTGCGGGTTAGATCGTTCGTTTAGTTTTTAGAGTCGTGCCATTCGATGGAACACTTTGCCCAACACCCCGCCACCTCTATACCCCCTATACCTTACCGGACCTACACCCCGTAGAGTTAAAACCACCCGTAACTTCAGGCTAGCACACTAAATTCACTGGTACTCACTATACAGAGGACGTTGTCCCAATAAAGCTCTCGTTTTTATGCAACATCGACACTATATGTTTCACTGTTTCACTGTTTCATAAGTCAATATCCCACTGTACAGAACCCCTAGGTGTTTTCCTTGCCTATATTAGAGCGGGAAATCAATATCCCTATGGAACAGGTTCCCTTTTGCACGTCACAATACCTAGTACTCACCAAGTGTAAAAGGATTGAATGAACTAACGACAACGTTATCGGTGATTTGTAATAATTTGAGTCGAAGATCATTTGTATCCATAGTAAATATTACGTCGTAAAATTGTAGAGTATTTTATAAAAGCAAAGTTGAAAAATAACTTGTCGCAATTCAATTCTGCGAAAAACAGAAATCTTTGTCAAATAATTGAACAATTATTGATATATTGAGACAGAACTATATTTGATCTCAACTTATTCTCTGCATAATCGTATCTCTTTGTAGTAAAAGGTTCTTCAGAACAATACAATTGTCTATAAACAATATCTATTGGAAAAACATTAAACTAGATAAAGTATATAATTTATATAATTATTCAAAATTATAGTTTAGCGTGTAACTATTTGTAATTATAATTACTGTAAGAAGAACTGTAACATTATTGATATTTATTATTAACTTCATATCTAACAGGTAATTTTATTTTTTATGTTGAATAATTTCTTTTTTATAATACCAGACATTTTTAAAAACTATTACTTCACTCGCTGTATAAGCCGTCCAGTGGACATCGAGGCACTGTTAATAGCTGTCCACAATTATATCATACAGTAAATATATGTAATGGTTATTATTGTAAAGACAAATAAATGGTTTTCTCCGATCGGTAATTTTCAGGGATGTGCTGATTTAAAAATAATGCAATTAAATTAACTCAAGTAGAATTTATAACATTTTTCGAACTACGTTTTCTATTTTTATACCTAGAAATTCAAAATTAAATCTAATTCCATATATTTTAAATACAACTATGATATATAAGATATAAGATATAATATATAATATATAAGATATAAGCTATAAGATATAAGCTATAAGCTATAAGATATAAGATATAAGATATAATATATAAGCTATAAGATATAAGATATAAGTTATAAGCTATAAGATATAAGATATGATATATAAGATATAAGATATAATATATAATATATAAGATATAAGATATAAGATATAATATATAAGATATAAGATATAAGATATAAGTAATAATATATAAGATATAAGCTATAAGCTATAAGCTATAAGATATAAGATATAATCTATAAGATATAATATATAATATATAAGATATAAGATATAAGATATAAGATATAAGATATATAAATAAGATATAAGATATAAGCTATAAGATATAAGATATAAGATATAAGATATAAGATATAAGATATAAGATATAAGATATAAGATAATAACGGCATTTCATTAATAAATACTGAATACATTTATGTGAAAGTTTCTGTTTAGTAAATTTCTAATAATTTCTGTAGCTATTAAATATCACAATTTTATATTTATAAATAATGTGTAGAAAAATACTTAGATCTACATTTTGGTTGCCATATCAATATGAAGGGAGTAGAGTATTACATTTCATATAGGAACTAAAACAATGGATATATAACAATTGATATATATATAAACAATAGAGAAATAAGAAGCTTTATTTTTTAATTGAAAACTAAATATTTAAACATTTATAAGATCATCAATATATTCCAACAATTCATAGCGAAATGAGGTGAATTTGGAGGTTTTCAGATAAACCGACACATTCCAATATAGATGTCATACTATAGTTGTATAGATTTGTTCTAAAGTAAGGTAATCAATATATTGATACACTGGATTAGATATTTAATAAACTACATTCAAAATATTAATAATTTAAACATATATTATTACTAAATTATTGAAACAATTCAATTAGAGTCCTGATATATTTGTGATTATTTTGACCGTTTAAATCAATTTATTTCGATTATTTTACAATCGAATCGCTGGAAATATCATATATTACAATATTTAGACATCCGATATCTATAGTATCTATAAATTGAACTTTTAATAAAAATTCTGTTTTAATGCAATTCTTTAATAGCAATAACAATATATAAATCTAAAAGGCAATGATGGTATTTGATCTGCTACGTATATCAATTAATTGTATTGTGTGTATAGAGACAGCCTAGAAGTAGTACATGGCGTTGCATTTCAATGAGTAGATACACGGGAGAACACTATTGATACCTCTGAGTGTACACATAATGCAGACAATATTTAACCAAGGATATTATAAATGAAGGTATTTCTCGAAATTAAACTTGTATCGTCTGCTTTATAATTTAATATATTAAACATCGGATACGAAGAGATAAGGTACAATTTCAAAATATGACAAAATATCGAGAAAAATAACTAACGGGACTTAATGGTAAATCAGTTCAATAATTTATAGAAAATGTTTGATATTTATAAAAATAAACTACTACACGAATTCAATAGCTGGACAAATAATTGATTCCGAGTTTCGCTGTTAATATTAACAAAGATAATAGCAATGGAATTATATTACCGATTAGAACGCTAGAATTTAAATTAAAAAACTAAATCAACGGCATTTAAAATTGATCTATTTAAAGTTATAAAGAATATATTCCCACTAATTTGACAATATTTGACCCTGCCTCACTGAGAAACGTAAATCAATAAATTCTAGGTGGAACTTGTATTTTTAACAATTAAACTATTACTAGGTGAGGATAGAACAGACTTGGTAAGTAAGCAGTAAATTTATATTTTTATACAGATACAAATAATCAAAATTCATATTAAAATTATAATTATTTGAATTAGTAAATAGTTATCAAAGTAATTAAAATGTATTCAAAATAAGCAGTACTACTTAGTTCTAAAATATAAATATGATTAGAGTAAAAAAACTAAATATTAATAATTTCCCAATAAACTATTTTGAGATAAATCAAGATGAAAAAAGATAATATTGAAATCTCATAAATAACCTCATCAAGAAAATATACTGATAATAGAAGATACAATATACACTATATATATAATTATTGGATAATTGAGGATAATTTATCTCCAAATGTAAAAGAGAATTATTTTTAATTTTTAACCAGGATAATATTTAGATAATACACTATAATCTTTGACAGTATGAAATATCTCCATTAGGCTGAGTTATGAATACATATTTTACATAATTAGTAAATATACTTAATTAATATTTAATTTATATTGAATATATATAGAATTTATTTATATTTAAAACATTTTGATTAATTATAATAATTATTATTTTTAATTACCTCACTTTATTGGCTAGATGGTACAATATGCAATATTCCTCCTTATGATATGTATGGTAAGAGGTAAATTGTATTAATGTAGATCCCCTATATTATGCCCATAGACTACGTATGAGAAAGGGTTGGCTAGTATTATTGTTTTATTTCTGTATAGGAAATTCCGAATAATTTATTAATTAATAATATAAAACAATATTATGTTAACTATATAATATAATATTTAACTTTTTAAACATTGAATACAATTTTATAAAAATAGGTTAGTATATTAATTTTAAAAATAGGTTAATAATAGTATGTTAACTATATAAAATAATAATATTTAACTATTTTAAATATTAGGTTAAATTGTATAATAAAATGTTAGTACATATCTATTTTATATATATAAATATATTTATATATATATATATATATAAAGTACTAATGTTAGATATTTTGTATATCTAGTTAATTTATCTAATAAAATCCATTTTCTTGATGGAATTAGATCGTATTTTGGAATGTGGAGTGATAGCAGTTTTTAAAAGTAGAATTAAATTGATAAAGTACATTTAAAAGAGAGCATGGTCGAATACCCTACAACGTGGGAACTAAGAAACATTGTAATTAAATATATCACTATTCTGTATCATAGTAAATATCTCGAGGTTATGATATAATTGAATATCTTACAACCCAATATCAAAAGCTATCCTATTTTATAGTTAGGTATACTTCTAATGCTTCTATACATACAATATGACACAGAATCATATATAGCAAGTACTTTATAATATAATCTAACTAATTATTTATGATTATCTTATATAATAAATTACCCTTTATATTTAGTTAGAAATGTATTAAGCGTTTGTTAAAGCATTAAAGGTGGCGCTACTAGTATTCACATGATAACCGTGTATTATATTTATTATCAACATTTCAATATTATAATAATTAAATACGACTTTATATTAATTATTATACAGTTCAGTATCTTGTTATATATATTTACTATAGAAGGTTATATAAAATTAGTAATTATTTGATCTGTATTATTGCGATAAATATTATTATTCCGCAAATAAAAATAATTTGCAAAAGGTGTGCATACACTTTATAAGCGACAAGAGCTATTTTATTATTGCGTATTAATTTTAGAATTTATACCTCAAATAAATACGCGTCAATATATATTTTTATATTATTAGATGTAAACATATAATTAAGGAAAATACTTTGTATATTCCCTTTATAATTTATTTATGAGATAATTGAACTAATTAATAATTACAACTTTTTATGTATTATATTTGACAATATTTTATGATAATACCACATTTATATATTTAACAAGAGATAAATTTAAAATATTTCATAATTCCAATATTACAATTAAGTAAATATATTCGTGGAATTTATATTCAAGCTGATTAATAAAATAATGATCATGAAACAATATTTTTTAATTTATTACATTATATCGTATGATATATGTTATCTTTAATTCTATAATTAAAATTAAATACTTTTTTAAATAATCAATATATTTTTCAAATGCATGTTATTATAATTAATTTTTTATTCTAAATATTCATATTCTTTTTTAACTCGGTCATCATAATTACTATTTTTATCTTTGATAATTTTACATTACTGTAAAACAATATTTTAATAATTACTGAATTTTTTCTATGATATAATTTGATATTAAAAATCTCATAAAAGTACATTTATATACTACTCATGAACATACAAAAACTTACAAATATGGGCTTTGAAATTGCATACTATATATTTATATATTTGGTACAATTTTACAAGTTTTCATTAGTCATTTTATTTATATACATATGTATAGAAGTTATGCAATTTAAATGTATATAATATTGATATTTAAATTATAGAATTTATTTAAATTGTAACAATTTATTATATTTTAGAATATAATTCTACACTTATTCAACACTAATATTTCACAAAGTTTTCATTAATCGCTAAAGTGCGATAAATATTTATAGATATTTATAATTAAAAAAAATCTTTTCATACAAAAATATTATTATTAATATAATTATATAAAAGTAAGAACTCAATAACTCGATAAAGAAATATATAATCAGGCAGTATTATATTTTATTTTAAAATATGATTTTTATAACAAATATAATGAATAACATGATAGTTATACTCTTCATAATATGAAATTTATATTTTATCTGTAATTTTGTCTCATTAAAAGTATTTAAAAATGCCTTAAAAATGTTATAATATTTTAAATTAGTCCACTCGAATAGTTTTCGAAATATTTGTAATAATTTCTTCGAAACAATTACTTAAAATTTTTAAAATCATTATTTCCCTCTAGTTAACTAATCCCCATCTACTCTATCACCCACCTACTCTATTTTAACTCTAACACCACATTCATTAGGTACGACATGACCAATTTATCCGGCGGCATGTCTGATCTGACGGCCGATAACTTGACCGGGCTACCCATCGACACATTGCCCAACTTATCTGGTCTATCGGCGGATTCCCTTCCTGGCCTCTCCACGGATAATCTTTCCGGCTTATCGACGGATGCCCTGCCTAGTCTAACAGCCGATAACCTGTCGAGTCTTACCGCCGATAACCTGACCGGTCTGACGGCTGATAACCTGACCGGTCTGACTACTGTACAGGTACTAGGTGCAGACGACATCTCTGTACTGGACGCGATCAATGCTACAATTCAATCGCCTTACGAATCCGCTAGCCAATCAAACATCGGAGAGGTTTCCATAGCAACATTCTATCATACATATTATTAACTGATTCCAATATGCCTTTATTTTATACATATCTGAATTTATATTAAAATATATTTTTCAGTGTAAATGTATTCAGAGTTTACATTAAATTTTAAAATAAATTATATTTTCCTAGAAGATATACAAAAAATATATTTCATTGTATAAAGAAAATTTAATAAATATATATTGAAAGTTTCAATATATAAAATATAATTGACATTGTATATTTATTGTATAGATAATAGTTATTATACCGATGTGAAAATATTGTAGTTTCTGACGCTTCAGCCTATGAATATGGATGCTATGACAGGAGTGCAACAGTACCAGTCCCTGGATTCTGCAAATGTTTACCTACAGGGTGAACCAAGTGCAGCCGATATGTTTAATGTGATCAATGATGGTAAGCTGAT
>OZ038316.1:29422791-29444914 GCA_964035775.1 Osedax frankpressi
TAAAGTTTCGCCGACTCCAATAGATTGTCGCGATCGCGCAAGCGATGCACGGAGCCGTCGGTTCGCAAGCGATGTCCGCGAGCTGCGTGGCGCCGAACGCCGCCGTCGCCGCCGCCGCCCTCGCGATGACCAGTATGGCCGGATATCCGGTGGCCGGTCACTACGGCCAACAGTACGCCCGCAACCCGTTGCCGCCCCAGCAACGACAACTGCGCGTCGTCGCGTCCACTCCGATCGCAACCGTGATTACCGGTCAGCCGTTGACCGCCGCCGACATCGTGGACGACGCCGGGGTCTGTACCCCGAAGAGGTCGCGAGGTCGACGAAGAGACGTACAAAACCAGATTGAACCTAAGGTTTACGATAATCCGAATCTATGAAAGTCTCGCTACTAATTTTACCAACGCAATGATTATAGAATATAGTTGAAGCTTTTATTAATCTGTAAATAATCATAAATACATATATTTCTAATACTTTCTTCAACTCAATTAAATGATTTTTTATTCATTTTTAATAATTGTTTTGAAGCTGGTCTAAGAATTGATTTCGATTAAATAATGTTTATTATTAATTATAAAATCACGTCAAATTAAACATATTAAATGTCTCAAATAGAGTTGATCTATAATGTTACAGAGGTCTATATAATCTTGATGTAAACAATGGCATATTATAAAACCAACATTATTTATCTATTCCGGGCTAGTCCTTTGATACACTTAAAGATAAGCTATTGTTGTAGATATCATGCATGATCATTTTATTATAAATTATTGACTTTCATATATGAATTCCTTTACAATTAATAATTAATGTTATAGTTATATTACGTATTTTATTGAATCAGACATTTTTTGTGCATCCTATCATGAATACTAGATATGTTACTTATATATATATATATATATATATATATTTATATATAGGTACTCTGAATTCAATTATCTGACTGTTAATCATTGATATCAATTACCATTGAAGTAATTTGAATAGCAAACCCTAGTACGTCAACTCATCGCTACTATGTCGGCCCCCACCTCGCCCCCACCTCGCCCCCAGGCCCTCAATTCCTCGCCCCTTCCCCCCAGGGTCCATTCAAGTGTTCCAAATGTTTCAAGCACATCAACAAGTTTGCTCAATACAAGCGTCACCTCCGAACCCATATCGACGACAAGCCCTACCAATGCGAACAGGTTCTCTCCTCTTCGCGAGGTCGCTTCCCGTACTATAGCCTTTTATGGTGTGCCATAGTCGTGTCCCCTAAATCGGCTCCGTCTACATTAAATCCGCTTCGTATTTGCGGGATCAAAGTTCAGTTGGATCTGGTGCGACTGAAACGACGTGAATTCCTGGTCGCATTTTAATTTCTATTATCTTTGCAGTCGCTATTCATCGGTAATCGTTTATTGGTATGTTTAGACTGCCGTCGTAATATTGTGTACACGTATTAACTATTTCAAACACTATGTTCATATGGTGGACGGGTATTAGAATTCCGATTCAGCATAATTGACCCCTTTCGCTTTTAGATTTTCAATATGGAATGTATTCAATGGATGTCATGTATCCGCGTTTCTGATTCCCCGATTGTGATTTTCAGTGCAACTCCGGTTTCAACGTCGAACACAACCTCGTCCTGCACAAGTCTATCCACAGCACTGCGGTTCCATTCCGCTGCCCGGAATGCGATAAGAGTTTCACTCGCACCGCCAGTTTAAAGGTTATTTACCCCCGTCCCCGCTTCAAATCCGGAACCCACTCCTCTCATCGTGAATATATTTTAATGCATTCAGTTTACTTCGCAAGTTTATAAAAATGATTTATACATTTTTCAAACTTTACATATAGATATATCATTTCATAATTTATAAATATATATGCATGGTCAGTAAAATAGTTAATAATATATATAATATAATAATAATATTATATTAAAATAAACATATTTATTCTATACAAGAAATATATCAAATATTTATGAATATCAAATATTTGACTTATAATTGGTAATCTAAATAAAGTAAATTAAATAGTATTATTTTATGATTGCCATTAAAATAGTATGTGTTTATCATATATATATATATATATATATATATATATATATATATATATATATATATATATATATATATATATATATGAATATAGCTCATATTTTACATGAATAATTATAAAATTTTAAATAGATTTTAATAGGTTTATTATAATGATATTAATGTATAATATAAATAAAAATGCCTAATCAGTTATCTATTATGTAATTTAATAAATAATTTTGTATTTATTTGCATATTGTAAGTATTTTAATTTCTAAAGAATTGACCTTGTATATATAATAGTATATATAATATGCTATTGAGAATTATATCATTTATATTAATATATATAAATTACCTTTTAATTCAAGTTGTTATCTAAAATAGATATATTTGTATTGTATATCATAATAATCAAACAGCTCTATTATATAATATAATGTTATCTGAGTATATGAGTAAAACAGTAATTCCTATATACATGTGTGTAGCTATCTACCATCAATACATTTCCAACACTATTTCCTAACTGTATTGTCATATTGACTGAGAGTGCCCTACATTCTGTATTACTTGGTTATTTCCACCTTTAACATAAACAAATAATTACGTATATCGTAACTATGTTTATTTATTAATCTTCATAAATTTCAATTTCTATATTATATAATTGTAGACAATATTTCACGTAGAATCGGATAATTCACATTGTGTTAGAGATTTTGTATTCAAAATATCTCTACTCTTATTAAAAACATATTTTCATAATAATTTATTAAAATCTATGGCTTATTATTAGAATTTGTGGAATACTGTCGTTTATATTTTAATTAGTCTGTGCATTGTTTCAGAATCATCTGTCCATCCACCAACACGAGGAAACACTATTGTGTCCGGAATGCGGGGATGAGTATGGTTTACAGGTTAACAATAGAATATAGATATACTTGATGTCGATATGCTCGATAAGTCTAGTGATATCAACTACAGGCAAATGTAGACCACAAAACAGTTAACACCCAGAATTACACCCTGAATTACACCCAGAATTACACCCAGAATTACACCCTGAATTACACCCAGAATTACACCCATATTTACACCCAGAATTACACCCATATTTACACCCAGAATTACACCAAGAATTACACCCAGAATTACACCCTGAATTATACCCTGAATTACACCCTGAATTACACCCAGAATTACACCCTGAATTACACCCAGAATTACACCCTGAATTACACCCATATTTACACCCAGAATTACACCAAGAATTACACCCAGAATTACACCCAGAATTACACCCTGAATTACACCCAGAATTACACCCATATTTACACCCAGAATTACACCCATATTTACACCCAGAATTACACCAAGAATTACACCCAGAATTACACCCTGAATTATACCCTGAATTACACCCTGAATTACACCCAGAATTACACCCAGAATTACACCCTGAATTACACCCAGAATTACACCCTGAATTACACCCATATTTACACCCAGAATTATACCCTGAATTACACCCAGAATTACACCCAGAATTACACCCTGAATTACACCCAGAATTACACCCATATTTACACCCTGAATTACACCCATATTTACACCCAGAATTACACCAAGAATTACACCCAGAATTACACCCTGAATTATACCCTGAATTACACCCTGAATTACACCCAGAATTACACCCAGAATTACACCCTGAATTACACCCAGAATTACACCCTGAATTACACCCATATTTACACCCAGAATTACACCAAGAATTACACCCTGAATTACACCCTGAATTACACCCAGAATTACACCCTGAATTATACCCAGAATTACACCCAGAATTACACCCAGAATTACACCAAGAATTACACCTTGAATTACACCCATATTTACACCCAGAATTACACCCTGAATTACACCCAGAATTACACCCATATTTACACCCAGAATTACACCCTGAATTACACCCAGAATTACACCCATATTTACACCCAGAATTACACCCAGAATTACACCCAGAATTACACCCATATTTACACCTACACTTGACCTCTAATGCTGATGCAGACACCCTTAGTGACTCCTGACAATTACTACTGATTTGCACATTGGTACTTAATACTGATATCCTCCTGAGTTCTTCTGAGATCTTCTACACCTCCCAGCTTTATATCTCACTACCGACACAGATTACCGACACATGCTCTTGATATCCAATACTGACATTCAATACTGACACACACTCCTGATATTCAATACTGACACACACTACTGATATCCAATACTGGCATCCAATACTGACACACACTACTGACATCCAATACTGACACACACTACTGACATCCAATGCTGACACACAATCCTGACAACCAATACTGATATACACTACTGACATCCAATACCGACACACACTACTGACATCCAATACTGACACACACTACTGACATTCAATACTGACACATACTACTGACATCCAATACTGACACACACTACTGACATCCGATACTGACACACACTACTGACATCCAATACTGATACACACTACTGACATCCAATACTGACACACACACTACTGACATCCAATACTGACACACACTACTGACATCCAATACTGACATCCAATACTGACACATACTACTGACATCCAATACTGACACACACTACTGACATCCAATACTGACACACACTACTGACACACACTACTGACATCCAATACTGACACACACTACTGACATCCGATACTGGCCCACACTACTGACATCCAATACTGACACACACTACTGACATCCAATACTGACACACACTACTGACACACACTACTGACACACACTACTGACATCCAATACTGACACACACTACTGACACACACTACTGACACATACTCTTGATTCTTAGAGTCAACTCGACAACCACATGGAGAATGAGCACATGGCTCACGAGGTCACCGGTCAGATCATCCAGGCACCGGTGGTGGTCAACAACGGCGGAGAGATACTGGAGATTCCGAATATAGAGCCAATTAATATCATCAATGCGGTTCAAACGTTTATACCTCCCCGCTAAATTCAATTGTCGTCCAACTGACCATTATAGAATGTACACATTATACGCCTGAGTGAACAATACTTCGTATATTTAGTTTTTTGTTTCATTGTTAAATCGGTACGATTGGTCAATATAAAGTACTATTATAGTATCTTGTTACGCATGAGCGACTGTACCATCGTATAATTACGGTGAACCCACCTCAATCACTACCTCGTTAAGTTCCCCTTTATTTTGTTAGTTTCGATTGCCGGATTGGTGGATGCAAAAAGACTTTCACCTGCAACGAAGAGCTTAGAATGCATGCGAAAGAACACGCGAAATTTAAGTTAGACACACAAATGAATTAAATGAACACACTCAAATACACACATACCAAAACATACACACTAATACACCTACACACACGCATATACCTACCCATACACACAGACATACCTACACATGCACACATACACACACATACCTACACACGCATACACACACACACAGACACACACACTCACACATGCTTTACTTTTCACCTTTACCTTTACTTTTCGTATATTAATATTAAAAATCTATGTCATCAACTCAGGAATTCGTTGGTTCGTAAAAGACATTTAATGAATAAAAACCGTAGCAATTATGCCTACAAATGTGAAACTTGTGGCAAATCATTCAAGAAACCCTCGCAACTCGAAAGACACAATCGTATTCACACAGGTTGAGTTAACAACACACACTCACTACATCGCACACCACACACACCACACACACCTCACACATCTCACACACCTCACACACCTCACACACCTCACACACACCTCACACACCTCACACACACCTCACACACACCTCACACACCACACACACCACACACACCACACACACCTCACACACCTCGCACACCTCATACACCTCATACACCTCGCACACCTCGCACACCTCACACATTTCACACACCTTACACACACTCACACACCTCGCACACCTCACACACCTCACACATCGCACACACCTTACACACCTCGCACACCTCACACACCTCGCACACCTCACACACCTCACACATCTCGCACACACTTCTTTCACAATAATGAAGTTGATATTATCTCTTACTGACATCCAGGAGAACGACCTTACAGATGTCCCGAGTGCGATCGCTCTTTTAATCAAAAGGGTGCGCTGCAAACTCACATGCAATCACATTCCGGCTCCCGCCCGTATCAATGCAACTTTTGCAATGCCAAGTGCTCGCAAAGCGGAAATCTTCGCGCCCACATCGAGGTCAGAGTTCACGAGGGCTCGATGTTATGTAAACTAGCAGTTGATTTATTTGTTTTAACTTTTCCTCAAATCTTGATATAAATTTAAATTATTTCCAAGCGTTTTGATATAAAACACTAAATTATGCGTATATTTTCTACGCTATTGTGTTGCCAGCAAATGTGTGCGCCGACCCCACGACCTCTATCTCGGCTCTAATGACTCCCCCCGCCCCGCCGTTGCAGAGGGTCCACTCTATAAACAGCGTCGACTGCTTCAAGTGCGAACAGTGCACGTGTACCTTCAAGAAGTTGGGCAGTTTGAACTCTCACATCAGTCGAGTGCACTGCCCGATGGAGTGCAAGGTCAACGGGTTCAATTGTTCTACGGTCCTTTGTTCCTCTAGTAGATACATTACGTCGTGCTCCATTGTGCATTATTCTAGTTGTCGGTACTCGCTGTAGCTCCGAGAGCCAGTTAACGAGGGAATTGCATTGGGAACGGGAATTGAATACATTCTATTAACCCGCCGTGATATCTGTAAAAATCCGCAAGTGTTTTAGGAGCGTTGCCATGGCAACGACGCGTGGAACGCAATACGATGTTCATTATTAGTAATCTCCCCTGAAAATGTGCCCGTCGAAAGTAATAAACAAACATTTTGACACCGACGGTGATATGGGGATTAACTAAGTGTATAGGGTTTGGGTTTTGTTAATACCGTGTTTATATTCATCTGCGCTAGGGTAGGCCCTGGTGAATAAGTCAATGCCGTTGTTCTATTTATCTTCCTCGATTACGTCTCCCTCTCCGTGTCCAGGCAACCGATGACTCCGGCGAATTTCCCAACGACCAAAACGGGGTCGGAGAGGTCATACGCCATCTAGTGAAATATGCTGAAATGGTGGATGGCGATAAAAACGTTTACTCCATAACTATCCCCATCACCTCACCTCATTACCGTAACCCATCGCCTTACCCCATTACCTAACCTCATTACCGTACCCCATCAATATACCCCAACAATTTTCGACATCAATGTACCATATCTCTTTGCCCCATCATTTGACCCCATCACCATGCTCCATAATTACTCACACACCAGGACAAAGAAACTGTATCTAATAATGATATAGTTCAGCAAGCTCTATTAAATAGTGGTCTGTCCGGAGCTATGATCAGCGATGAGCCAAATATACTACGTAATGAATGTGGACGAGGTAACTACTGCTGCTGCTACTGCTGCTACTGCTGCTACTGCTACTGCTACTGCTACTGCTACTGCTGCTGCTGCTGCTGCTGCTGCTGCTGCTGCTGCTACTTCTACTGCTACTACTGCTACTGCTACTGCTACTGCTACTGCTACTGCTACTGCTACTACTACTGCTGCTTCTACTACTGCTACTGCTACTTCTACTGCTACTACTGCTACTGCTACTGCTACTGCTACTGCTACTGCTGCTACTGCTGCTGCTACTACTGCTACTGCTACTGCTATTGCTACTACTACTGCTACTACTGCTACTGCTACTGCTACTGCTACTGCTACTACTACTGCTGCTTCTACTACTGCTACTGCTACTTCTACTGCTACTGCTGCTACTGCTGCTGCTACTACTACTACTGCTACTGCTACTGCTACTGCTACTGCTACTGCTACTGCTGCTGCTGCTGCTGCTACTACTGCTGCTGCTGCAGTTACTGCTGCTACTACTACTGCTACTTCTACTGCTGCTACTGCTACTGCTACTGCTACTGCTACTGCTGCTACTGCTGCTGCTACTACTACTACTGCTACTGCTACTGCTACTGCTACTGCTACTGCTACTGCTACTGCTACTGCTACTGCTACTGCTACTGCTACTGCTACTGCTACTGCTACTGCTACTGCTACTGCTACTGCTACTGCTACTGCTACTGCTACTGCTAATGCTACTGCTACTGCTACTGCTACTGCTACTGCTACTACTGCTACTGCTACTGCTGCTACTGCTGCTGCTACTACTGCTACTGCTACTGCTACTGCTACTACTACTGCTGCTTCTACTACTGCTACTGCTACTTCTACTGCTACTGCTGCTACTGCTGCTACTACTGCTACTGCTACTGCTATTGCTACTGCTGCTACTGCTGCTACTACTGCTACTGCTACTGCTATTGCTACTACTACTACTACTACTACTGCTACTGCTGCTGCTACAACTACTACTGCTATTGCTACTACTACTACTACTACTACTACTGCTACTGCTGCTGCTGCAGTTACTGCTGCTACTACTACTGCTACTGCTACTGCTACTGCTACTGCTGCTACTGCTGCTGCTACTACTACTACTGCTACTGCTACTGCTTCTACTGCTGCTACTGCTACTGCTACTGCTACTGCTGCTACTGCTGCTGCTACTACTACTACTGCTACTGCTACTGCTACTGCTACTGCTACTGCTACTGCTACTGCTACTGCTACTGCTACTGCTACTGCTACTGCTTCTGCTACTGCTACTACTGCTGCTGCTGCTGCTGCTGCTGCTGCTGCTGCTACTGCTACTGCTGCTACTGCTACTGCTACTGCTACTGCTGCTGCTGCTACTGCTACTTCTGCTGCTACTGCTGCTGCTACTGCTGCTGCTACTGCTACTGCTACTGCTACTACTACTACTACTACTACTACTACTACTGCTACTGCTACTGCTACTGCTACTGCTATTGCTGCTGCTGCTGCTGCTGCTGCTGCTGCTGCTGCTGCTACTGCTGCTACTGCTACTACACCACTACTACTACTACTACTCCCACACAGAAGGAGGTAGTCCAGAGCTGATTATGACTAAGAAGGGTGCTGAAATAATGTTAAACAGAGTCACTGAGGGCGGAACTCTAGGTATGATTAACATACACGATTCATTGAATGGAAAAGTGAAGAAACATGTCATCAGGAAGGTCTGCCAACATTGCCTCTCTCCAATTGTAGTCTTTAATGTATTTGATGTACCCATTAGCACCTTCTCTATTATAACTTTATGTCTATTTACACTCTTCTGTGCATATTCTCATTTAATATTCTCCTCCTGTGATGTCGTCATGGTAACAATCTGAGTTGAAGTCCTCTGATTGGTCGTTTTCAATTTAGTATAGTAAATATAGTAAACAAATATTTATAAAGTAACTTTAAGATTATTATATTCTTTATATTAGAAAATACGACCAAATTTCAACTTATAAATTATAAAATATATATTTTCGATAATTGCTCTTAAAATTTGCAATATTCTCATTATATTTATATTCAAATAAGCTCAAATAATTAATGAATTTACATATATTAATTTTACAGTAATTTATGATTTTATTTTCAATTATTAATCATTTAACTGATGCATTATATATAGCTATTATATGATCTATATCGTTATTTATGTATATAGTGATATTTCTCTATATTTTAAAATGATACCATATGTTCATTTTATATATGAATAAATATACTGAATAGGTCAAATATACATTGAATATGTCATAATATTTTAAGATCGAATGTTATAATACATATTATGTTTGAATACATGTGAGATATTAAATATTTATATAGGTCATGATAGAACTAATTCCAGGTGTAAATTTATCTATCTAAAAGGATGATTTTAAATAGAATGGTTTTATAGTAAGCATTTGGTTGCTTAAATATGGAAAGATAATATGACCTAAATTAGAAGGTCAAAAATATCTTCATAATTTTAAAATAAATTACTTGTTAATTGTTGTTAATTGTCATAATCATATTAGTTATTCCATAATACATGGTAATATTCATAGTCTGGTAATATTCGCAGTCTCTGGTAATATTCAATCTGGTAATATTTGTAGTCTATGGTAATATTCATATTCTGGTAATATTTGTAGTCTGGTAATATTCATATTCTGGTAATATTTGTAGTCTGGTAATATTTGCAGTCTGGTAATATTTGCAGTCTCTGGTAATATTCACAGTCTGGTAATATTTGCAGTCTCTTGTAATATTCACAGTCTGGTAATATTCACAGTCTGGTAATATTTGCAGTCTCTGGTAATATTCACATTCTGGTAATATTCACAGTCTGGTAATATTCATAGTCTGGTAATATTCACAGTCTGGTAATATTCATAGTCTAGTAATATTTGCAGTCTCTGGTAATATTCATAGTCTGGTAATATTCATAGTCTAGTAATATTTGCAGTCTCTGTTAATATTCACAGTCTGGTAATATTCATAGTCTGGTAATATTCATAGTCTGGTAATATTTGCAGTCTCTGGTAATATTCACAGTCTGGTAATATTCATAGTCTGGTAATATTTGCAGTCTGGTAATATTCACAGTCTGGTAATATTTTCAGTCTGGTAATATTCACAGTCTGGTAATATTCATAGTCTGGTAATATTCACAGTCTGGTAATATTCATAGTCTAGTAATATTTGCAGTCTCTGGTAATATTCATAGTCTGGTAATATTCATAGTCTAGTAATATTTGCAGTCTCTGTTAATATTCACAGTCTGGTAATATTCATAGTCTGGTAATATTCATAGTCTGGTAATATTTGCAGTCTCTGGTAATATTCACAGTCTGGTAATATTCATAGTCTGGTAATATTTGCAGTCTGGTAATATTCACAGTCTGGTAATATTTTCAGTCTGGTAATATTTGCAGTCTCTGGTAATATTCACAGTCTGGTAATATTTGCAGTCTCTTGTAATATTCACAGTCTGGTAATATTCACAGTCTGGTAATATTTGCAGTCTCTTGTAATATTCACAGTCTGGTAATATTCATAGTCTGGTAATATTTGCAGTCTCTGGTAATATTCACAGTCTGGTAATATTTTCAGTCTGGTAATATTTGCAGTTTCTTGTAATATTCACAGTCTGGTAATATTCATAGTCTGGTAATATTCATAGTCTGGTAATATTTGCAGTCTCTGTTAATATTCACAGTCTGGTAATATTCATAGTCTGGTAATATTTGCAGTCTCTGGTAATATTCACAGTCTGGTAATATTCATAGTCTGGTAATATTTGCAGTCTGGTAATATTCACAGTCTGGTAATATTTTCAGTCTGGTAATATTTGCAGTCTCTGGTAATATTCACAGTCTGGTAATATTTGCAGTCTCTGGTAATATTCACAGTCTGGTAATATTTGCAGTCTCTTGTAATATTCACAGTCTGGTAATATTCACAGTCTGGTAATATTTGCAGTCTCTTATAATATTCACAGTCTGGTAATATTCATAGTCTGGTAATATTTGCAGTCTCTGGTAATATTCACAGTCTGGTAATATTTTCAGTCTGGTAATATTTGCAGTCTCTGGTAATATTCACAGTCTGGTAATATTTGCAGTCTCTTGTAATATTCACAGTCTGGTAATATTCACAGTCTGGTAATATTTACAGTCTCTGGTAATATTCTCAGTCTGGTCATATTTGCAGGCTCTGGTAATATTCGATGCTACGTGATTTATGAAGATTTCTTATAGCGAGATTTATGAATGATTTAATTAACATTGAATAATATATTATAAATATCCTATTTGTTATATTCCTATTGTAATTGGTGTATAGCTGTTTGTTCATTATACCGTATGATGGCGTTTACACTACAATACTTCTACCAGTAGTGACAATAGCGGGATACTTGATCAGAAATGTATTTCCTTATAATATTGTTTATAATGTCATGTGTCACTTGAGCTGGCTATTTTACTAGAGGATATTGCAGTCGGATCAAACTTTCTATTATACATATATTTACACATTTATTTACCTATTTATTTCAATATTTTGAAATAAAATGCAGTAGAATTATAGCAGTTAGAAATATTTACTAACTCATTATTTTATAGACACAATAGCTATTTTGATAAGCAGATGATAATTTGAATTATATACAGAAATATATAGAATTGTAATATTTCTCACATCTCATTATTAGTATTTATGCATAGAATTGATATATTGTATTGTATTATTATCTATTTGTATTTAAAATCATATTAATTAATGATATGTATAATTATTATATTAAATGTAATTATTACAAATAATACAATTAGATATTAATTAATTACTATATATATATATGTATATTAATTTGGAATTAATAATTAATTAAAAATATCATTCATAATTTACTCAATGATATTTGATATAGCATGATTCAGTAAATAATGTATATCCCTATATATAAATATAATATTTGTTTATTTAAGAGTTCCTATTGTCATTGGAAAGATTTATATCTTATATCTGAGTAACTGTCAATCAAGTGTTACTCAACACCATCCGCCATTGCTATTTATAACTTGGACAGTTGGCAGGCACTCACTCACTCACTCACTCACTCACTCACTCACTCACTCACTCACTCACTCACTCACTCAATGAATGAGAGGAAGGAGAGTAACAAATGCACACACAATTCTTTAAATCTAATTTAATGTATTTAATGTAATTTAATGTACACTAGCCACACCCCTCTCACTAGCCACTCCCTCCTCACTAGCCACGCCCCTCTCACTAGACACTCCCTCCTCACTAGCCACGCCCCTCTCACTAGCCACACCCATCCTCTCTAGCCACACCCCTCTCACTAGACACTCCCTCCTCACTAGCCACACCCCTCTCACTAGCCACTCCCTCCTCACTAGCCACACCCCTCTCACTAGCCACTCCCTCCTCACTAGCCACGCCCCTCTCACTAGCCATTCCCTCCTCACTAGCCATTCCCTCCTCACTAGCCACACCCCTCTCACTAGCCACTCCCTCCTCACTAGCCACGCCCCTCTCACTAGACACTCCCTCCTCACTAGCCACGCCCCTCTCACTAGCCACACCCATCCTCTCTAGCCACACCCCTCTCACTAGCCACTCCCTCCTTACTAGCCGCACCCCTCTCACTAGCCACGCCCCATTACAGATCAATGGAGTGAAGTGGCATCAATGCACCTATTGTGCCAAGGAGTTCAAAAAGCCATCTGATCTCTTGCGTCACTTGAGGATTCACACAAATGAGAAACCATATAAATGCCGAATATGTCAGAGGTCATTTACTGTGAAATCAACATTAAGTGCACATTATAAGGTCATTATAAGGTCATTGTATTATTATGTAAGTTAGTTATAGTAATTAGATTGTTATTAAGGGTGCTTGGAAAGTCTTACCACTGATTACCCTTTTCCACATAGTAAGAATTCTATTGTTTAATATTAATGTTTTCAATATTAATAATTGTTTAATATTAATTCTTTCAATATTAATAATTGTTTAATATTATTAAAATGATTAATGTTTTAAATTAATTTTCCAGCATTTTTTATAAATGTTACAATATAATTTATATTTTTGAATATGATGATCTCTCTTCTACTAATGTCCACTTTAATCCTGACCACTCTATACAGAGACATGTAGAACATAAGTCACACAAATGTACCTATTGTGATAAAATGTTTTCATCTGCTGGCTCTATGAAGGTTCATTGCAGACTACATACTGGTTTGAAGAGCAAATATCTCATTCTTTTTCTCATCTATTCTCATTATTTTATCTCATCTATTCTCATTATTTATCTCATCTATTCTCATTATTTTATCTCATCTATTCTCATTATTTTATCTCATCTATTCTCATTATTTATCTCAGCTATTCTCATTATTTTATCTCATCTATTCTCATTATTTATCTCATATATTCTCATTATTTTATCTCATCTATTCTCATTATTTTATCTCATCTATTCTCATTATTTATCTCAGCTATTCTCATTATTTTATCTAGTCTATTCTCATTATTTATCTCATCTATTCTCATTATTTATCTCATCTATTCTCATTATTTAGCTCATCTATTCTCATTATTTATATAGTCTATTCTCATTATTTATCTCATCTATTCTCATTATTTATCACATCTATTCTCATTATTTATCTCATCTATTACCTATTAGACGACCTAATCCATTGTCATAGGCTCGAAGCCGTTCAAGTGTCCACTTTGTGAAAAGAGATTCCGTACTTCGGGCCACAAGAATTCACACGTCCTCAGTCATGTCAGTATTTAAATATGTGAATAGTTCACAAGAGTATTTACTTTAAATTGAATTCATTTCGATGATTACCAAAATATTAAATTAAATGAAATATCGGATTTAATGAATTTAGTGAATTCTCAAAAAAATGTTATTTTTAATTAAATATATTTATGGTTTGTATCAATTGTATTGTTTTCTCATGTTTACAGTTGAACATATATCAATATATGATTAATTACATTTACAGAAGGTAGTGGAGAAAGAAAATGCACAGGTTTGCCCTTAATTGATGATTCTATAGCGATTATGGTTTAGAATATGTTAGAACTGACCGTTTAGTTAGATGCACTGCAATCCTAACAATTGTAACGATTAAACAAACCTACGAAGGTTGTCGTCGAGGATTCCTCGTGTCGATCCAAACCCATTGACCGGTCGGAAGAGCTCATGGACTACATCAATCAGATTTCTCTCATGGATCCACTGGTCATCACCGAAAATGGTGAGCCGATTTACGATTTACCATCGTATAAACAGATAACATTGTTCTACGTAACAGTTGCAACTTTGTTATTGTCATCCAGACGTATACGTGAACATTTCTGCCGTGGTCATTCAAACCATAACCTTTTGATTAGCCATCGACGTCTTTACCATCTCTCATTATTTTATCTCGTTACCTATCCTCGTTACCTATCCTCGTTACCTATCCTCGTTACCTATCCTCGTTACCTATCCTCGTTACCTATCCTCGTTACCTATTCTAACCAACCCCCGAACCATATATAAGTAGATACGTTGCCTTCAATAGATTGTGATTAATTGATGAATTGCCATCGAAGGATTGTCATTTCGCAAATATTTTGTAGAATATTTACTTCATTAACATTCACTCGGTCGCTATATTACATTCACCCTGTCGTCGACGCTACCACAGGTCTTATGCAGCCCGCTAAAGCCATCGAAACCTCAACCCCCGTCAAGGAACAGAACCCCGCTCGGTCATTCCCCTGCAACAACTGTTCTCGAGCATTCAAGAAATCGTCGCACCTCAAACAACACATAAGATCTCATACGGGTCATTGTTCTTAAGTAATTGTGTAGTTGATCCGGGTGCCTTTGTTTGAGGGTCATACCGGGGTCATGCGTTTCTTGAAGGTGTCTTAAACAACCCACTTCGTGGAATCTAAGTGATTTTAGGATTTAACAAACTCTTCCCGTGGCATTCGATTTCAACTGTTTCCATTTATATCCGCAGGTGAACGGCCCTACAGATGTATTGTCTGCCAAAAGTCTTTTGTTAGTAGCAGCGTCCTCAAGGCCCACATTCAAATCCACGTCGGATCTCGGGAACACAAATGTAGCATTTGCAACTCTTCATTCACCACAAACGGTTTCTATTCGCTCTCTAACGGCTTCTATTCCATTTGTTTAGACCCTAGCCTCCCACCACCGTATCATGGTACCCCGCGATGGTGCCCCGCGATGGTGCCCCACGATAGTGCCCCGCAATGGTGCCCCGCAATGGTGCTCCGCAATGGTACCCCGCAATGGTGCCCCCGCAATGGTACCCCCGTAATGGTGCCCCGCGATGGTGCCCCGCGATGGTGCCCCGCGATGGTGCCCCGCAATGTTACCCCGCAATGTGCCCCGCGATGGTACCCCGCCTGTCTAGACCTTGTCGCGCACAGCTTAACCCCGTCCGTAACGCTATAATTCATACAGAACCCAAACATTCCCTGTTTTCTCTAGCCCCCGCCCCCTCCTCACCGCTATACCCGCCCACAGGCTCCTTGCATCGTCACATGACAACTCATAGCGAACTCCGACCCTTCATGTGTCCTTACTGCAACAAGACATTTAAGACCGCCTGCAACTGCAAGAAGCACATGAAAGTGCATCGCATGGAGATTGCAATCCAAACCCTTACGGACGGTAGCTCGACTAATCAGAATGCAGTGATTACACAACAGGTCGCCTTGCATAACTCCGGAAACGGTTAGACTCCATCTCCTACTTGCATCAGTAGACAATCGAGATTCAGATTTGTGAATTCGGAACAGGAATAATATTTTAGAAAATTTAAATTTAAAAATAATACATTAGAAATTAGAGTTTAGGAACATGACAATAGAAATTAGAGTTTAGAAATTAGAGTTTAGAAACATGACAATAGAAATTAGAGTTTAGAAATTAGAGTTTAGAAACATGACAATAGAAATTAGAGTTTAGAAATTAGAGTTTAGAAACATGACAATAGAAATAAGAGTGTAGAAATATGACAATAGAAATTAGAGTTTAGAAATATGACAATAGAAATAAGAGTGTATAAATATGACAATAGAAATTAGAGTTTAGAAATATGACAATAGAAATAAGAGTGTAGAAATATGACAATAGAAATTAGAGTTTAGAAATATGACAATAGAAATAAGAGTGTAGAAACATGACAATAGAAATTAGAGTTTAGAAATATGACAATAGAAATAAGAGTGTAGAAATATGACAATAGAAATTAGAGTTTAGAAATATGACAATAGAAATAAGAGTGTAGAAACATGACAATAGAAATTAGAGTTTAGAAATATGACAATAGAAATAAGAGTGTAGAAATATGACAATAGAAATTAGAGTTTAGAAATATGACAATAGAAATAAGAGTGTAGAAATATGACAATAGAAATTAGAGTTTAGAAATATGACAATAGAAATAAGAGTGTAGAAATATGACAATAGAAATTAGAGTTTAGAAATATGACAATAGAAATAAGAGTGTAGAAACATGACAATAGAAATTAGAGTTTAGAAATATGACAATAGAAATAAGAGTGTAGAAATATGACAATAGAAATTAGAGTGTAGAAATATGACAATAGAAATTAGAGTTTAGAAATATGACAATAGAAATAAGAGTGTAGAAATATGACAATAGAAATTAGAGTTTAGAAATATGACAATAGAAATAAGAGTGTAGAAACATGACAATAGAAATTAGAGTTTAGAAATATGACAATAGAAATAAGAGTGTAGAAATATGACAATAGAAATAAGAGTGTAGAAATATGACAATAGAAATAATAGTGTAGAAATATGACAATAGAAATAAGAGTGTAGAAACTTGACAATAGAAATAAGAGTGTAGAAATATGACAATAGAAATAAGAGTGTAGAAACATGACAATAGAAATAAGAGTTTAGAAACATAACAATAGAAACATGACAATAGAAATAAGATATTAGAAGTTTTGTGAATATTATGAAATTACAAAATCACGTATTGAAGGTTAATAAATATATTTGATTTAGAAATCTCTCTAAAACTATTACCATTGTTCTCAGGTAATCAGTGGACCAACTCCATTGAAGAAAACCTAGAAAATAACCAAGTTACTAATATTCAATCTCAGTCGCTTATTCCTGAGGTAATTGCGCAATGATTTCATCTCTTCCTAGTAATCATGTGTTACTCTCTATAACAATATCAATATCAATATAACAATGCTATCCGCAATATCTAATATTAATTATACAATTACTGTGGAAATTAACTATTATTAAAAACCCCATTTCTCTAATAATTGTATTATTAAAAACTCATTTTCACTGATAAATAATATAATTCAAATTCTGGTTTCATAATATTGCCTAATATGGTCCTCTAGATGGTCGAAACCATGTCAACTACAGCGAACTCCGAAGGTCAATCCTACATCGTACAAATCGCGGATCCGAGCGACGGCATAACGGGAGCCATGGAGGGCGTTATGGAGGGCGTTATGGGTGGCAGCGAGGAGATGGTGGTGGGACAGGGACACATTACCGTGTTCGACGCCGGAGAGCTGATCTCTTCGACCGGGGAGCCGACCACGCTACTCTTATCACCCGGCAACTCCAGCGTGGTGTACGGCGGGGAAGCGGCCGGGGTAGTGTCCGGGGTAGTGGCCGGGGTAGTGGCCGGGGTAGTGGCGGGGGTAGTGGCGCCCCGTTCCGACGTCGACCCCAAACCCCTCGAGGTCGACGTGCCCCAATACACGACGTTACCGCCGCACTTGCCGATGTCGCTGTTGCCCACCGGTTCCGGACGGACGTCGACGAGTTGCCAGCCTCCGGTTCCGCAACAGATCTCGCAACAGATCTCGCAACAGATCTCGCAACAGATCTCGCAACTGCCTCCTCTTGTCACCAGCGGCGTAATGGCGCGGGGTAGACTAGGACGCAAACACCCAGCGGTTCCTCCGCCTCTACAACATCAACAGCAGCAACAGCAACAGCAGCAGCTACAGCTTCAACAGCAAGAACAGCAGCAGCAGCTACAGCTTCAACAGCAGGAGCAACAACAGCAAGAGCTACAGCAACTTCAGCAACAGCAACAGCTAGAACAACAACACATACAGCTGCAGCAGCAACAACAACAACAGCAACAGCAACAACAACAGCAAGAGCTACAACAACAACAGCAAGAGCTACAACAACAACAGCAAGAGCTACAACAACAACAACAAGAGCTACAACAACAATCCCAACCACTCACCGTCCTACAGTCTACCGAAGTACTTAATGAGTCCGGAGTTAACATCGAACTGATGTCTTCACCCCCTTGTCAGCAGTTGCAGGGCGTAATGGCAGACGCCATGACCTTGCAAGAACTCACCGCCCAGGGCATCAGTATCGTACAGGTGCATAACTCGGGCATGATACTCGAAGCCGCTCCGAACTTCTCGGAGGCGGCGTCGAGGGTGCCTACTCCCGCCGAGGTTCCCGTAGCATCTTCCATCATGACCTACGCGACCTCGAATCCCGTACTTCTGGCCACCAACGGCGGGTTCCCGGCTACTGTACAGATTGTAAAACCCTCGTTGGTAGATCAACACGCGTTGGCTGCGATGTCCGACGATGAGGACGACGATATGATCTTTGATCCTCAGGTTAGTTTATTTATTTGTAGTTGTTGCGTGCAAATTCGATATCTATTCGACGCGTTTTAATCTTTATTCATTTCTAGTTACTACAAAATTCGGAATTGTTACAAAATAACTTAAATTCGTATCAAAATTGCAATTTTTCACTGGATGTTAGTATTTATACTTTAGTAATGAAATATCAACAACATTGATAATTAAATATAAATGATATGAAATTTATAATAATTTATATTTATATTAAATGGATATTTACTCTAAATTAAAAATCCATAATTAGAATTTTCAACTTTCAACTTTCATTTGTAGACAAGTTTGGAGGCTTTTGTAAATCTTCCAACCAAGTTTGTAATATTCAAATTCTAATTTTGTACTTATTATATAACATGTATTATTTACATCCGAATCAGTTTTTTATAATTCGATTATTCTATTACAGGGAATCTGATAATATGGAAATTATTACGAGATGTTTAAATGGTTTTTATCTAGAGAAACATTCGTTTATTAAATAATTAATTAATCGTCTTCGCACCCTTAACGCCTATCAAACCCGCCGTCCTACACCCCGTTTGCACCCCGCCGTCGCAGATCTAAAGAACACGGGGCCCTACCTGTGTACGCTGTGCCTGTGCAACTCCTACGCGTTCTCGTGGCAACTACACGACCACTACACGCTTGACCACCTCAGCGCCGAGTCTTGTGCCTGCTGCGCTCGACTCTACGACTCCGACACCGCCTTGATGACCCACCTTGACCGCACCATACGCATCCGCGCCGAGGACGTACCCAACTTCAAGGTCGCCCTCCCCCCGCTGTCTCCCCTTCATTCGACTACTTCCGCCCCAGCATATTTCGTCGATTCCTATTTCTCGGCCTCGCTCTCTTCCCCATAACGGCCCACAGCGATACACTAGCTTACTTCTTATTGCATCCATCTTCCCTGCCTTCCCCAACTCCCGTATAACATTTGCAGCGTTGCAATTCCACCTTTACACTTATCGCCCGCTTACGCTAATGACACTTTCGCGCGTCCTCCGACAACGATTCCGGCGACGCCGCGATTCACCGTTCGAACTCGTCGATTGCAGCCGATTCACGCTAAATACCTAAACTACAGAATGCGGACGCGGTGAAGTTCGCCATTGAGAACAACTCGCTTTGCTCGCAACTCGCCGGAGTGAACAAACGCTACGAAAAGCGACGTCGAGAAGCCATGCTCGAGATCAATATGGTAACCGCTGACGACGACGACGAAATGGACGCCGACGACGACGACGACGAAATGGACGCCGGGAAAGAATCGTTCGACGACGACGAAGTAGACGAAGTCGTTGATTCCGTTGATTCCGTGCTTATTAGAATAAAACCAAGTTAGACCAAGAAATGACCAAGAAATGACCGCCGCAACCGACTCTTTATTCCTAGAAGTTCTTTTTAATATTTCAAGGGACCTAAGATATTATCTTCTCCTAATAAAATATAATGTAGTTGTTTTTAATAATCATTATTAATTTCAGCATTGAAAACTTATATTAATTACTATATAGATTATTATTCTTAATTTCACTTCAAACTCTTCATGAAAATGATTTAAATGATCTTCAATATATATTTAATCAAATGTATCGTTAAATATTCAATGGCAAGATTATTTTAAATAATTTACTAAATAGTTCATTTATTTAAAAAGTGAATTTGAAATAATTATTGTAGGAATAAAGGTGCATAAGAAAAGGAAGCCAGTAATCATGATAACAGATCAACAAGCTGCAGTTAGTAGGGGCTCCCCTAGTAGGGGCTCTCTCCTCTAGTAGGGGCTCCCTCCCTCCCCTAGTAGGGGCTCCCTCCCTCCCCTAGTAGGGGCTCCCTCCCTCCCCTAGTAGGGGCTCCCTCCCTACCCTAGTAGGGGCTCCCTCCCCTAGTAGGGGATCCCTCCCCTAGTAGGGGCTCCCTCCCCTAGTAGGGGCTCCCTCCCTCCCCTAGTAGGGGCTCCCTCCCTCCCCCAGTAGGGGCTCCCTCTCTCCCCTAGTAGGGGCTCCCTCTCTCCCCTAGTAGGGGCTCCCTCCCTCCCCTAGTAGGGGCTCCCTCCCTCTCTCCCCTAGTAGGGGCTCCCTCCCTCCCCTAGTAGAGGCTCCCTCCCCTAGTAGGGGCTCCCTCCCTCCCCTAGTAGGGGCTCCCTCCCTCCCTCCCCTAGTAGGGGCTCCCTCCCCTAGTAGGAGCTCCCTCCCTCCCCTAGTAGGGGCTCCCTCCCTCCCCTAGTAGGGGCTTCCTCCCTCCCCTAGTAGGGGCTCCCTACCTCCTCTAGTAGGGGCTCCCTCCCTCCCCTAGTAGGGGATCCCTCCCTCCCCTAGTAGGGGCTCCCTCCCTCCCCTAGTAGAGGCTCCCTCCCCTAGTAGGGGCTCCCTCCCTCCCTCCCCTAGTAGGGGCTCCCTCATTCCCCTAGTAGGGGCTTCCTACCTCCCCTAGTAGAGGCTCCCTCCCTCCCCTAGTAGGGGCTCCCTCCCTCCCCTAGTAGGGTCTCCCTCCCTCCCCTAGTAGGGGATCCCTCCCTCCCCTAGTAGGGGCTCCCTCCCCTAGTAGGGGCTCCCTCCCTCCCTCCCCTAGTAGGAGCTCCCTCCCTCCCCTAGTAGGGGCTCCCTACCTACCCTAGTAGGGGCTCCCTCCCTACCCTAGTAGAGGCTCCCTCCCTCCCCTAGTAGAGGCTCCCTCCCTCCCCTAGTAGGGGCTCCCTACCTCCCCTAGTAGAGGCTCCCTCCCTCCCCTAGTAGGGGCTCCCTCCCTCCCCTAGTAGGGGCT
>OZ038316.1:29445114-29496267 GCA_964035775.1 Osedax frankpressi
AACCTGGATTGTTCGGCTGGGATATTAAATAATAAAAGGGCAAAACTGCATTCAACCATTTCATTTCACATTTCTCATAGTAATTTGTTTTTATAATCTTAAGTTAATTCGCATTTCTTATTCATTTCAGAAGAACGACTTAATGCAGAAATGTTCAAATGGCAGAAGAAAGAGATTTACGGTTTACAATTGATAGCATATTTTATTTCGCAGCTTATAATAATTAAATTAATATTCTAGACTTGACCAAATGTATACTTATCCTAAATTTATCCTAAATTATACATACACTTGTGCCCGTATAGTGTCATTATAGTGTCATTATAGTGTCATCATAGTGTCATCATAGTGTCATCATAGTGTCATCGACTAGTATCTTATTAATTAGACATTCAAATATTTTACCCAAATACGATCTTAAATACGATCTTAGGTCATAAATATTATTATGTGTATTGTTCTAGATATGATATTGGTTTACCTTTACGGCTAGTAACTTCTGTGACCTTTGTAACTTCTGTGCAAGGCATACACACATACATACACACCACACACGCACCACACACCACACATAAACACATGCATAGATACAAACATTCACACTCTCGCATACATCCAATTGACTGCAATACTGAACCAAACGGATATTCCAAGGAAATCCAAAAGAATCCTTTTTTTCTAACTTAAATCAACTGTTTCATTTTAATTTCATTTCATTTAAATAAACAAACTTATTGAACCCACTGAACCAACGACCATCTAATATCTACTAAACCATCCAAACTGCCTGCCTAACAAAGCATCACTCAATCGTACCCAGATCTAATGACAAAATATACTTTAATGATACTCTCTCTCTTAAATGGCAACGGTTTCTAACTCTCGCTATTTTACTCTACCTGCTGCCACCTATATGTGTAGTAATGAAATATTCCAGCCAAGCAATCTAACAATATGCGATATATTTCATGTATGCTCGACTAATATTAATAATTAATACTAGATGATTTAGATAACAGTATTATATCAATAATCTACCCCAGATCACAATATCTCATGAATCTCGCTTGATATGAAAACATCAAATTTTAAAAAAACGCCTTCGATACATTAACATTAATTTAATAACATAAACAAAGTCTCTGCATAGTTTAAACTTCCTTGAATACTAAAAATCTTTCAAAAATGACATAAATTACAGACCCTACTCAATTAAAATAAACTTGACAATTTCGCTCATCATAGATCTAATTACAGTATCACAAGTTTTATACTTTTCCCAGAATTATTTTCATCTTACCTTCTCCCATAAAATAAGTAATCAACAAATTACCAAACGTTTCCTATACCGTATTGAGATGCATTCTGAAACTATTTACTTTTACCAACTTAAGAACTGCCTCTATCAAATAAATTGCTACCTTCTCCTTAACTTTATAAAACTGAACTCATAAACAGAAGTAATACGACAACTCATTGTTTTGCATTTATATAAATAACACTAAACAATTGTTTCTTCGAAATTCCTAGGATTCCAATTCAATAACAAACTTAATTTAGCCAAACAAATAAATATTACAAGATAAACTTCAAACTAACAACTTATCTCAGAATGACATCCATATCTCAACTTTAATACTGATGCTTTGTAAGTAATATTGCTTTAATATTGCTTTAATATCGCTTTAATATCGCTTTAATATCGCTTTAATATCGCTTTAATATCGCTTTAATATCGCTTTAATGATGCTTTAATATTGCTTTAATATCGCTTTAATATCGCTTTAATATTGCTTTAATATTGCTTTAATATTGCTTTAATATTGCTTTAATATTGCTTTAATATTACTTTAATATTGCTTTAATATTGCTTTAATATTGCTTTAATATTGCTTTAATATTGCTTTAATATTACTTTAATATTGCTTTAATATTACTTTAATATTGCTTTAATATTACTTTAATATTGCTTTAATATTGCTTTAATATTGCTTTAATATTACTTTAATATTGCTTTAATATTACTTTAATATTGCTTTAATATTGCTTTAATATTGCTTTAATATTGCTTTAATATTACTTTAATATTGCTTTAATATTACTTTAATATTGCTTTAATATTGCTTTAATATTGCTTTAATATTGCTTTAATATTGCTTTAATATTGCTTTAATATTGCTTTAATATTACTTTAATATTGCTTTAATATTGCTTTAATATTGCTTTAATATTGCTTTAATATTGCTTTAATATTGCTTTAATGATGCTTTAATGATGTTTTGCTAAAGACCCTTCATCTTTTAGAGTGAAAAACTTGAAATATCCGGAATTACTCTAAAATATATCTGCACTTGCGAAAATAAAATATGAATGCATACTGCAACCTCTACAGAGCTAAATTTGATATTGATTATTAAATATACCAAATTCGAGCTCAAATTCAACCTTTATTCGTTGTTGATTCTCTCTATCTTGGATAACGTCAGAAAATGATGAAATTAAAAGAAGATCCAAGAGTTGAAGAGGTACTTTGGCAACTGTTTAGAATAACTCCAAACAGAGAAAACAAACCAATTAATCCGAAAACCTTTACGAACCCTATAAACCTTTATGAACTCTATAAACCTTTACTAACCCTATAAACCTTTACGAACTCTATAAACCTTTACGAACCCTATAAACCTTTACGAACCCTATAAATCTTTACTAACCCTATAAACCTTTATGAACCCTTTAAACCTTTATGAACCCTATACACCTTTATGAACCCTATAAACCTTTATGAACCCTATAAACCTTTATGAACCCTATAAACCTTTATGAACCCTATATACTTTTATGAACCCTATAAACCTTTATGAACCGTATAAACCTTTACGAACCCTATAAACCTTTATGAACCCTATAAATCTTTACGAACCCTATAAACCTTTACGAACCGTTTAACCTTTATGAACCCTATAAACCTTTATGAACCTTATAAACTTTTATGAACCCTATAAACCTTTACGAACCCTATAAACCTTTATGAACCCTATAAACCTTTATGAACCCTATATACTTTTATGAAGCCTATAAACCTTTATGAACTGTTAATAACTAAACAAGAGTTTCATGACACGATGGACTGGCAAAAAACATAATCCAAGGAAAATTTCGAAAATCTCATAAAAAAATAAGAAATATGGATGACAAATATCACCCAATAGATATTGAGGTCATCCGGTGAACTCAATAATAAGTAAAGTAAAGTAAGTATTGAATACTGATAATGTGCTACTCAAATACTGCAATATATTACACACTACAGAAAATAAAGGACAATTTAAACAATTTGATAAAACATGAAACAGAACAATAGTATTTGGATCTAAATAAATTACATGCAGTTTTATTGACCGCTATGACCGCAACTGAATGACCTCAAAACTCTATAACTACTTCAAACTCTATAACTACCTCAAACTCTACGACTACCTCAAACTCTATGACTACCTCAAACTCTATGACTACCTCAAACTCTATAACTACCTCAAACTCTATGACTACTTCAAACTCTATGACTACCTCAAACTCTATGACTACCTCAAACTCTATAACTACCTCAAACTCTATGACTACTTCAAACTCTATAACTACCTCAAACTCTATGACTACCTCAAACTCTATAACTACCTCAAACTCTATGACTACCTCAAACTCTATAACTACCTCAAACTCTATGACTACCTCAAACTCTATAACTACCTCTAGCTCTATGACTACCTCAAACTCTATGACTACCTCAAACTCTATGACTACCTCACAACTCTATAACTACCTCAAACTCTACGACTACCTCAAACTCTACGACTACCTCACAACTCTATGACTACCTCAAACTCTACGACTACCTCAAACTCTATAACTACCTCAAACTCTACGACTACCTCAAACTCTACGACTACCTCAAACTCTATAACTACCTCAAACTCTACGACTACCTCACAACTCTATGACTACCTCAAACTCTATGACTACCTCAAACTCTATGACTACCTCAAACTCTACGACTACCTCACAACTCTATGACTACCTCAAACTCTACGACTACCTCAAACTCTACGACTACCTCAAACTCTATAACTACCTCAAACTCTACGACTACCTCACAACTCTATGACTACCTCAAACTCTATGACTACCTCAAACTCTATGACTACCTCAAACTCTATGACTACCTCAAACTCTATAACTACCTCAAACTCTATGACTACTTCAAACTCTATGACTACCTCAAACTCTATAACTACTTCAAACTCTATAACTACCTCAAACTCTACGACTACCTCACAACTCTATGACTACCTCAAACTCTATGACTACCTCAAACTCTATAACTACCTCAAACTCTATGACTACCTCAAACTCTATGACTACCTCAAACTCTATGACTACCTCAAACTCTATGACTACCTCAAACTCTATAACTACCTCAAACTATATGACTACTTCAAACTCTATGACTACCTCAAACTCTATGACTACCTCAAACTCTATGACTACCTCAAACTCTATGACTACCTCAAACTCTATAACTACCTCAAACTCTACGACTACCTCAAACTCTACGACTACCTCAAACTCTACGACTACCTCAAACTCTATAACTACCTCAAACTCTATGACTACTTCAAACTCTATAACTACCTCAAACTCTATGACTACCTCAAACTCTATAACTACCTCAAACTCTATAACTACCTCAAACTCTACGACTACCTCAAACTCTACGACTACCTCAAACTCTATGACTACCTCAAACTCTATGACTACCTCAAACTCTATGACTACCTCAAACTCTATGACTACCTCAAACTCTATGACTACCTCAAACTCTATGACTACCTCAAACTCTATGACTACCTTAAACTCTATGACTACCTCAAACTCTATGACTACCTCAAACTCTATAACTACCTCAAACTCTATAACTACCTCAAACTCTATGACTACCTCAAACTCTATGACTACCTCTAGCTCTACAACTACCTCAAACTCTATGACTACCTCAAACTTCCTAACTACCTCAAACTCTATAACTACCTCAAACTCTATGACTACCTCAAACTCTATGACTACCTCAAACTCTATGACTACCTCAAACTCTATGACTACCTCAAACTCTATGACTACCTCAAACTCTACGACTACCTCAAACTCTATAACTACCTCAAACTCTATGACTACCTCAAACTCTATGACTACCTCAAACTCTATGACTACCTCAAACTCTATAACTACCTCAAACTCTATGACTACCTCTAGCTCTATGACTACCTCAAACTCTATAACTACCTCAAACTCTATGACTACCTCAAACTCTATGACTACCTCAAACTCTATAACTACCTCAAACTCTATGACTACTTCAAACTCTATAACTACCTCAAACTCTATGACTACCTCAAACTCTATGACTACTTCAAACTCTATAACTACCTCAAACTCTATGACTACCTCAAACTCTATGACTACCTCAAACTCTATGACTACCTCAAACTCTATGACTACCTCAAACTCTATGACTACCTCAAACTCTATGACTACCTCAAACTCTATGACTACCTTAAACTCTATGACTACCTCAAACTCTATGACTACCTCAAACTCTATAACTACCTCAAACTCTATAACTACCTCAAACTCTATGACTACCTCAAACTCTATGACTACCTCTAGCTCTACAACTACCTCAAACTCTATGACTACCTCAAACTTCCTAACTACCTCAAACTCTATAACTACCTCAAACTCTATGACTACCTCAAACTCTATGACTACCTCAAACTCTATGACTACCTCAAACTCTATGACTACCTCAAACTCTATGACTACCTCAAACTCTACGACTACCTCAAACTCTATAACTACCTCAAACTCTATGACTACCTCAAACTCTATGACTACCTCAAACTCTATGACTACCTCAAACTCTATAACTACCTCAAACTCTATGACTACCTCAAACTCTATAACTACCTCAAACTCTACGACTACCTCAAACTCTACGACTACCTCAAACTCTATGACTACCTCAAACTCTATGACTATCTCAAACTCTATGACTACCTCAAACTCTATGACTACCTCAAACTCTATGACTACCTCAAACTCTATGACTACCCAAAACTCTATGACTACCTCAAACTCTACGACTACCTCAAACTCTATAACTACCTCAAACTCTATGACTACCTCTAGCTCTATGACTACCTCAAACTCTATGACTATCTCAAACTCTATGACTACCTCAAACTCTATAACTACCTCAAACTCTATGACTACCTCAAACTCTATGACTACCTCAAACTCTACGACTACCTCAAACTCTATAACTACCTCAAACTCTATGACTACCTCAAACTCTATGACTACCTCAAACTCTATGACTACCTCAAACTCTATGACTACCCAAAACTCTATGACTACCTCAAACTCTACGACTACCTCAAACTCTATAACTACCTCAAACTCTATGACTACCTCAAACTCTATGACTACCTCAAACTCTATGACTATCTCAAACTCTATGACTACCTCAAACTCTATGACTACCTCAAACTCTACGACTACCTCAAACTCTATGACTACCTCAAACTCTATGACTACCTCAAACTCTATGACTACCTCAAACTCTACGACTACCTCAAACTCTATGACTACCTCAAACTCTATAACTACCTCAAACTCTATAACTACCTCAAACTCTATGACTACCTCAAACTCTATAACTACCTCAAACTCTACGACTACCTCAAACTCTACGACTACCTCAAACTCTATGACTACCTCAAACTCTATGACTACCTCAAACTCTATAACTACCTCAAACTCTATGACTACCTCAAACTCTATAACTACCTCAAACTCTATAACTACCTCAAACTCTATGACTACCTCAAACTCTATGACTACCTCAAACTCTATGACTACCTCAAACTCTACGACTACCTCAAACTCTACGACTACCTCAAACTCTACGACTACCTCAAACTCTATGACTACCTCAAACTCTATGACTACCTCAAACTCTATGACTACCTCAAACTCTATGACTACCTCAAACTCTATGACTACCTCAAACTCTATAACTACCTCAAACTCTATGACTACCTCAAACTCTATAACTACCTCAAACTCTATGACTACCTCAAACTCTATAACTACCTCAAACTCTATGACTACCTCAAACTCTATGACTACCTCAAACTCTATAACTACCTCAAACTCTATGACTACCTCAAACTCTATGACTACCTCAAACTCTATGACTACCTCAAACTCTATAACTACCTCAAACTCTATGACTACCTCAAACTCTATGACTACCTCAAACTCTATGACTACCTCAAACTCTATAACTACCTCAAACTCTATGACTACCTCAAACTCTATGACTACCTCAAACTCTATGACTACCTCAAACTCTATAACTACCTCAAACTCTATGACTACCTCAAACTCTATGACTACCTCAAACTCTATGACTACCTCAAACTCTATAACTACCTCAAACTCTATGACTACCTCTAGCTCTATGACTACCTCAAACTCTATAACTACCTCAAACTCTATGACTACCTCAAACTCTATGACTACCTCAAACTCTATAACTACCTCAAACTCTATGACTACCTCAAACTCTATAACTACCTCAAACTCTATGACTACCTCAAACTCTATGACTACCTCAAACTCTATGACTACCTCAAACTCTATGACTACCTCAAACTCTATGACTACCTCAAACTCTATGACTACCTCAAACTCTATAACTACCTCAAACTCTACGACTACCTCAAACTCTATAACTACCTCAAACTCTATAACTACCTCTAGCTCTATGACTACCTCAAACTCTACGACTACCTCTAGCTCTATGACTACCTCAAACTCTATGACTACCTCAAACTCTATGACTACCTCAAACTCTATGACTACCTCAAACTCTATGACTACCTCAAACTCTATGACTACCTCAAACTCTATGACTACCTCAAACTCTATGACTACCTCAAACTCTATGACTACAATTTACTTGCCATAACATAGACAACGCTAACAAATATACAGTTATACAACCTTGGACAACAACTCAACAAAAAGACTATCATTAGACCATCAAAACATCCGACCCCATCCTCTAAATTCTTAGGAAGATCCAATATTTAGTTGGTCACCTTCTTCCAACTAAATATTTAGTTGGTAGTCTCCATCTGCGTGAAGCCACCCAGTAACTTCTGTCCCCTACTCTTACAAAATGCTTAAACATACACTCCGACATCTTGGCTTGCAAATACACTCTCAAATACACTCTCAAACACACTCCCAAACACACTCGCAAATACACTCCTAAACACACTCTCAAATACACTCTCAAACACACTCGCAAATACACTCTCAAACACACACCCAAACACACTCCCAAACACACTCTCAAACACACTCCTAAACACACTCTCAAACACACTCCTAAACACACTCTCAAATACACTCTCAAACACACTCCCAAACACACTCTCAAATACACTCTCAAACACACTCCCAAACACACTCTCAAATACACTCTCAAACACACTCCCAAACACACTCCCAAATACACTCTCAAACACACTCCCAAATACACTCTCAAACACACTCCCAAACACACTCTCAAATACACTCTCAAACACACTCCCAAACACACTCTCAAATACACTCTCAAACACACTCCCAAACACACTCTCAAATACACTCTCAAACACACTCCCAAACACACTCTCAAATACACTCTCAAACACACTCCCAAACACACTCTCAAATACACTCTCAAACACACTCCCAAACACACTCCCAAACACACTCTCAAACACACTCTCAAACACACTCCCAAACACACTCTCAAACACACTCCTAAACACACTCTCAAATACACTCTCAAACACACTCCCAAACACACTCTCAAATACACTCTCAAACACACTCCCAAACACACTCCCAAACACACTCTCAAACACACTCTCAAACACACTCCCAAACACACTCTCAAACACACTCCCAAACACACTCCCAAACACACTCCCAAACACACTCTCAAACACACTCCCAAACACACTCTCAAATACACTCCCAAACACACTCCCAAATACACTCTCAAACGCACTCCCGAACACACTCGCAGGTGAATTCCAGGCATCTCTGCGAATTCTGCGACAAGGCGTTCATGAAGCCGTCCGACTTACAACGTCACATTCGTATACACACCGGTGAGAAGCCGTTTTCCTGTGATCTGTGCAGTCGTGTGTTCACCGTGAAGTCTACGCTGTTGTCTCACCTCAAGATTCACAACAAGTCCCGTTAGTCAAAACCTCCGACACTTCATTGTTGTACATATTAATAGCGATTATAGTAATTCTTGTTAATTATTGTTTGGATTTGAAAATTGTATTCCAAACGATGACAATATTCAATTTTTAATAATCTAATATAACAATTTCTTATAATCGCAGATAATAATTAGCCAATCGGATTTATTCAGATGAATAACCGATGATATTAAGATGTTAAATTTATTGTATTATTAAATGTACAAAAATATTAAAAATATATCTATTTTTATATTAAAATTGTACATTTCAACTGTGAGTAATAATTATTTAGAAATCTTTAATAATGCAGACCCAGGATTTCACAATGTATAATATGAACTATTAAATATATAATTCTATACTTTATTTGATATACGGGATTTGAATATTTGAAACAAATGAAAGAAAATAATATTAACTCAGTATAAGAATTTGCTAATTAACTAATAATTTATCAACTAATAGTTAATTAACTAATACTTAATTAACTAATAGTTAATTAACTAATACTTTATTTACTAATACTTAATTAACTAATAGTTAATTAACTAATAGTTAATTAACTAATAGTTAATTAACTAATACTTAATTAACTATTAATTATTTAATTATTAAATAAATACTTTTGTTAACAGTGTCTAAAGATTATAAATGTCATGTTTGCAATTCCGTGCTTTCGACAAAAGGCTCTTTAAAGGTTAGACACGACCTCGAGGGAATGCCCGACCTCGAGGGAATGCCCGACCTCTAGGGAATGCCCGACCTCGAGGGAATGCCCGACCTCGAGGGAATGCCCGACCTCGAGGGAATGCCCGACCTCGTGTCCCTTTTTCCACGCACTTCTACCCGCCCACCTCTACCCGACTCCCCTACTCCCCTACCCCCCTACCCTTTTCCTCGCCACGCCTTTCGCACACTCAACGCCCCTACCTCCCTACACCTCCTGCACCCCACACACCCACACCCCTCCCCACAGGTACACATGCGTTTACACACCGGAGCGCTACCCTTCCAATGTCAGCAGTGCAATATACGTTTTCGGACCTCCGGACACCGCAAGGCCCACATTATGACTCACATCAAGAAAATTACCCTCGGCGGTGTCACCATTGGCGAGATCAAATCCCCCGAAGATGAGGTGAAATGACAACTACCATTGTCCCCTAGCTACAAGACAATCAACTAGAATATATCTGAAATCAATAGAATATAACAAAGAATATTTTGTATATCTTTTTGTATATATTTATATTTATTAAAACTAATAATTTAATAACATATATATATGCCTATATATATACATATATACACACATATATATATATATATATATATATATGTGTATGGGTATATGTATATGTATATAAAAATATTAGAAAGAAAGGTAAGATTTTCTATTAAATGAAATTATTGATTACAATTTTTGTAATTTCATTTCCCTCATAATAGATTTACTTTAATTGTTACCATATTTTACATTGGATTGTATTACATTTAAATTCATCTCATAGTTCAATAGTTTGAATGTTTTCGATTGTTTACATGCAGATTATCTTTGTATTACTTCTGATCTTGATTTCAGAAAATATCGCAACTCGAACGAATCCACAAGGACAGAAAAGACTTGGAAACAAAACTTCTGAAAGGCACTCATCGCATAATTCCTGGTTATTACTACGGTTATTATGTCCGTAATCGGAAGTCGTTTAGTAAAGGTCGTTGTCAACGTCTGTAGCTTTCTTCTATTATTGGTGTTACCGATGGCATCCTGTCTCGACCAACGATCTCCGACCCGTACCCATCGTCTCTAGCCACCGTGACTGACATCCGGAGATTACCAACGGTTTCTTGCGACCTTTAACGACGGTTCTCATTCTTTTTAGATCTCAAAGATCCCACTATCGGCCGAATTATAAGAAATGAACCAAACGACATTGGTTTCTTGGAAGCTTTGGCTGCTTCCGGGGTAGAGGAAGAACCCGTTAGAAGAGTCCATTTATGCATAGAGCTATGGGGTGCAGTAATGCGGTGGAGATATGGGGTAGAACTAAGGGGTAGAACTAAGGGGTAGAACTAAGGGGTAGAACTAAGGGGTTGAACTAAGGGGTTGAACTAAGGGGTTGAACTAAGGGGTTGAACTAAGGGGTTGAACTAAGGAGTAGAACTAAGGGGTTGAATTAAGGGGTTGAACTAAGGGGTTGAACTAAGGGGTTGAACTAAGGGGTTGAACTAAGGGGTAGAACTAAGGGGTTGAACTAAGGGGTTGAACTAAGGGGTTGAACTAAGGGGTAGAACTAAGGGGTTGAACTAAGGGGTTGAACTAAGGGGTTGAACTAAGGGGTAGAACTAAGGGGTAGAACTAAGGGGTAGAACTAAGGGGTAGAACTAAGGGGTTGAACTAAGGGGTTGAACTAAGGGGTTGAACTAAGGGGTTGAACTAAGGGGTTGAACTAAGGGGTAGAACTAAGGGGTAGAACTAAGGGGTTGAACTAAGGGGTTGAACTAAGGGGTTGAACTAAGGGGTTGAACTAAGGGGTTGAACTAGACGGTGGCACTTCTGAATTCATTTTATTGCAAATGAAATGCACTACATACCATTTGTATGTGTTTCTTTACGAGATTAAGCAAACAGTTTGCGTAGTTGACCTTTGACAACGCGACCTCTCCGCCAGGTGTCTACTTGTAGTCTGGTGCCCCTTCGTGAAACTGCAGGACCTTACCAAATTAGCGAGAAGATGCTTATGCAACCAGATGTAATTCACCACGGAACTTCCGGCTCAGATCAACTTACAGAAACTTCTACTTGCATTCAGATTATCAGCGACAGCCAAATCAACCAAACAACCAATCAGGTACAGCAAACGTAGCTATCCCGTCCCCATCCCTCTCCTTCCCTCCCCAACCCTCTCCTTCTTTCTCCTTCTTTCTCCTTCTTTCTCCTTTTCTCTCCTTCGCAACCTTATAATGTAATTAATTATTGAAAACTTGCATTTTCAAAATTTCACCATTTCGTAATACAAAATAAACTCTATTAAGATTGTCCAGTCGTTTTTATTGTATTATTTCATTGTCATCATTACACGATATCTCCCTGTCTCACAGTATATAACTTCCAGTATTATGGGTGCCGAACAAATGATTCAATTAGAAGAGGTTTGCATTATATTTATTATCCACTCACTTGCTACCAACCAACATTTTCATTAAGTGAAAGTATCTCTTTCTGGAGTTTCGAGCGTAATTAGTATTAATCTAAACCCTTTAAAACATCTCCATACCTTTCTCTATACCTTTTGGCCCTCATTATTACCCCTCGCCACATGTTACCACTTCACCGCAGAACAAAGACCCGGATCTAGACGATGATGCTGGACAGAATGTCTTTTATACAGGTAATACCCCGGTGTAACAAATATATAAATGTACAGACCTGTACATTATATAGACCTGTACAATGTACACCGTACATTATACAGACCTGTGCAATGTACACCGTACATTGCACAGACCTGTGCAATGTACACCGTACATTATACAGACCTGTACAATGTACACCGTACATTATACAGGTCTGTACAATGTACACCGTACATTATACAGACCTGTACAATGTACAATTGTACAATGTACACCGTACATTATACAGACCTGTGCAATGTACACCATACATTATACAGACCTGTGCAATGTACACCTTACATTATACAGACCTGTGCAATGTACACCTTACATTATACAGACCTGTGCAATGTACACCGTACATTATACAGACCTGTGCAATGTACACTGTACATTATACAGACCTGTGCAATGTACACCGTACATTATACAGGTCTGTACAATGTACACCGTACATTATACAGACCTGTACAATGTACAATTGTACAATGTACACCGTACATTATACAGACCTGTGCAATGTACACTGTACATTATACAGACCTGTGCAATGTACACCGTACATTATACAGGTCTGTACAATGTACACCGTACATTATACAGACCTGTACAATGTACAATTGTACAATGTACACCGTACATTATACAGACCTGTGCAATGTACACCATACATTATACAGACCTGTGCAATGTACACCTTACATTATACAGACCTGTGCAATGTACACCTTACATTATACAGACCTGTGCAATGTACACCGTACATTATACAGACCTGTGCAATGTACACTGTACATTATACAGACCTGTGCAATGTACACCGTACATTATACAGGTCTGTACAATGTACACCGTACATTATACAGACCTGTACAATGTACAATTGTACAATGTACACCGTACATTATACAGACCTGTGCAATGTACACCATACATTATACAGACCTGTGCAACGTACACCGTACATTATACAGACCTGTGCAATGTACACTGTACATTATACAGACCTGTGCAATGTACACCGTACATTATACAGACCTGTACAATGTACAATTGTACAATGTACACCGTACATTATACAGACCTGTGCAATGTACACCATACATTATACAGACCTGTGCAACGTACACCGTACATTATACAGACCTGTGCAATGTACAACTTACATTATACAGACCTGTGCAATGTACACCTTACATTATACAGACCTGTGCAATGTACACCGTACATTATACAGACCTGTGCAATGTACACTGTACATTATACAGACCTGTGCAATGTACACCGTATATTATACAGGTCTGTACAATGTACACCGTACATTATACAGATCTATATACTTATTTGCTATGAATACTCTACTCACTAGACACATGTACTTTAGAATGCATCTGAATAAGTGAAGTAACGTCTAGTAGTTGAATTGTACTTTAAAGCTAAACCATCAGGTAGTTACGTTGAACTATAGAAGTTTATTCGAGTTACTTTGATGTAACTTCTATAAATATATTTTGTTGGTTCCGGTAAAAGGAATTGTACTCGAGTATATTTCATACCTAACAGATCATCGATTTATTTATATATACTTTAATGTAATTATAAATATATTCAAAATTTCATAATATAATTGATAGAACAATATGTCTATTGTAATTACGCATATCTGGTAATAGCTTCATAAAATACTTTCATGTATCACAAAAATTATTAAATAGAAATTATCTCGATTGTCTGCTTTATATAAATAAAAAATATAAATAAAATAGTAAATGAAGCTTTATAAGAATTCTTTTTTTAATGTTTCCACTTCACTGAAATTACTTTGTTCTCAATTACTTTGTTCTCAATTACTTTGTTCTCAATTACTTTGTTCTCAATTACTTTGTTCTCAATTACTTTGTTCTCAATTACTTTGTTCTCGATTACTTTGTTCTCAATTACTTTGTTCTCAATTACTTTGTTCTCAATTACTTTGTTCTCGATTACTTTGTTCTCAATTACTTTATTCTCAATTACTTTGTTCTCAATTACTTTGTTCTCAATTACTTTGTTCTCAATTACTTTGTTCTCAATTACTTTGTTCTCAATTACTTAGTTCTCAATTACTTTGTTCTCGATTACTTTGTTCTCAATTACTTTGTTCTCGATTACTTTGTTCTCGATTACTTTATTCTCGATTACTTTGTTCTCAATTACTTTGTTCTCAATTACTTTGTTCTCGATTACTTTGTTCTCAATTACTTTGTTCTCAATTACTTTGTTCTCAATTACTTTGTTCTCAATTACTTTGTTCTCAATTACTTTGTTCTCGATTACTTTGTTCTCAATTACTTTGTTCTCAATTACTTTGTTCTCAATTACTTTATTCTCAATTACTTTGTTCTCAATTACTTTGTTCTCAATTACTTTGTTCTCAATTACTTTGTTCTCGATTACTTTGTTCTCAATTACTTTGTTCTCAATTACTTTGTTCTCAATTACTTTGTTCTCAATTACTTTGTTCTCAATTACTTTGTTCTCAATTACTTTATTCTCAATTACTTTGTTCTCAATTACTTTGTTTTCAATTACTTTATTCTCAATTACTTTGTTCTTGAATATTCCCAGATGAGAATATGGAACAACAAAGAGCAATTAAACTTCTCCGAGAATCCAAAGGAGAAAATTACTGCTTACGAAAACAACCCGATAATTCTGCAAGACATCACATCTGCAATGTTAGTGTTGATGTTGGTGTTGGTGTTGGTGTTGGTGTTGGTGTTGTTATTGGTGTTGGTGTTAGTGTTAGTGTTGGTGTTGGTGTTGTTATTGGTGTTGGTGTTAGTGTTAGTGTTGGTGTTGGTGTTGGTGTTAGTGTTGGTGTTGGTGTTGGTGTTAGTGTCAGTGTTGATGTCGGTGTCGGTGTCGGTGTTGGTGTTGGTGTTGGTGTTGGTGTTAGTGTTGGTGTTGGTGTTGGTGTTAGTGTCAGTGTTGATGTCGGTGTCGGTGTCGGTGTTGGTGTTGTTATTGGTGTTAGTGTTGATGTTGTTATTAGTGTTGATGTCGGTGTCGGTGTCGGTGTTGGTGTTGGTGTTAGTGTTAGTGTTGGTGTTGGTGTTGGTGTTAGTGTCAGTGTTAGTGTTGGTGTTGGTGTTGGTGTTGGTGTTGGTGTTGGTGTTGTTATTGGTGTTGGTGTTAGTGTTAGTGTTGGTGTTGGTGTTGTTATTGGTGTTGGTGTTAGTGTTAGTGTTGGTGTTGGTGTTGGTGTTAGTGTTAGTGTCGGTGTTGGTGTTGGTGTTGGTGTTGGTGTTGGTGTTAGTGTTGGTGTTGGTGTTGGTGTTGGTGTTAGTGTCAGTGTTGATGTCGGTGTCGGTGTCGGTGTTGGTGTTGTTATTGGTGTTAGTGTTGATGTTGTTATTAGTGTTGGTGTTGGTGTCGGTGTTGGTGTTAGTGTTGGTGTTAGTGTTGGTGTTGGTGTTGGTGTTGGTATTGGTGTCGGTGTTAGCATCGTGGTTATAGAGATAGTTGGAGAAGTTAATGCAGAAGTTATTGCAGTGTCTTAGATGTTAATAGAGGAAAATAAATCTTAGATGCTAATAGAGGCTATGTTACGGAATTTGTTTTATTTTAACATATAAAGAGATAACTGTACATTAAAATGATATGCAATCTCACTACACACTGCAGTGTATTGATAAAGGTGTATTGATAAAGGTGTATTGATAAAGGTGTATTGATAAAGGTGTATTGATAAAGGTGTATTGATAAAGGTGTATTGATAAAGGTGTATTTATAAAGGTGTATTGATAAAGGTGTATTGATAAAGGTGTAAAGATAAAGGTGTAAAGATAAAGGTGTATTGATAAAGGTGTATTGATAAAGGTGTAAAGATAAAGGTGTAAAGATAAAGGTGTAAAGATAAAGGTGTATTTATAAAGGTGTATTTATAAAAGTGACTGCATTTCAGGTGTGCGGTAGGGCATTCAAACGTGCTTATCACCTACGTGAACACCTCGCATCTCAGCACTACTCAGTCTCCGACAACGGTCTCTACGTTAAACCCTACCAGTGCGATATCTGCGACAAGGCATTCACCAAGAACAGCCAATTGATACGGCATACGCGAATACATACGGGTTAGAGGGGGGGCCACCATAGGGGCGACCATAGGGGCGACCATAGGGGCGACCATAGGGGCACCATAGGGGCGACCATAGGGGCGACCATAGGGGCGACCATAGGGGGCCACCATAGGGGCGTCCATAGGGGCGACCATAGGGGCGACCATAGGGGGCTACCATAGGGGCAACTATAGGGGCGACCATAGGGGGCCACCATAGGGGCACCATAGGGGCGACCATAGGGGGCGACAATATGGGCGACAATAGGTGGCTACCATAGGGACTACCATTGAGGTTAGTGTTTAGTAGTGGGAGGTTAGTGTCTGAATGATTTGGTTTAATTGAGAAAATTACAAGTAGGCCATAGTTTACTGGTCCAAGTTCTTTAAAGTGAGTTTTCTAAGAGAGACTGCAATAGCAACACCCATGAACTTTACAACTACCCCTACGACATACAGGCGAGAAACCTTTCACCTGCAAAATATGCACAAAATCTTTCAATCAAAAGAATGCTCTTCACATCCACCTGGAGAAACATATTGGCAATAAGAATCACCATTGTTTATATTGTAATCAGGTTCAGAATATTCCACCGGTCTACATTTACTCACTAGTACCTACATTTACTCACTAGTACCTAAATACATCAAATTTATACTCTATCGCCACGCTACTAATACAACAACAGATACTGTAGCAATTACATCCTTCCCAATTACTATAACTACTACTACTTACATTACAAAAACTCTACCATCTCCAATTTAAATAACGCAAACATTACCGCATTACCAATTGTAATATTATTACAAACAAACATTGTCTCAACCAAATGCACCAACCCCACCACCACCAATCCCACTACCACCAACCCCACCAACACCACCACCACCGCCACCAACCCCACCAACACCACCACCAACCCCACCAACCCCACCACCACCAACCCCACCAACACCACCACCACCGCCACCAACCCCACCACGACCACCACCACCAACCCCACCACCACCACCACCACCACCACACCACACCACCAACAACACCACCACCACCAACACCACCACCACCACCACACCACACCACCACCACCACCAACACCTATAGCAACACCTCCACCTCGTCAATATCGCGATAACCAACCCCAACACTACCAACCCCACCACCACCAACCCCACCACCACCAACCCCACCACCACCAACACCACCACCACCACCACCAATCCCACCACACCCAACCCCACCACCAACCCCACCACCACCAACCCCACCACCACCAACCCCACCACCACCAACCCCACCACCACCAACCCCACCACCACCAACCCCACCACCACCAACCCCACCACCACCAACCCCACCACCACCAACCCCACCACCACCAACCCCACCACCACCAACCCCACCACCACCAACCCCACCACCACCAACCCCACCACCACCAACCCCACCACCACCAACCCCGCCACCACCAACCCCGCCACCACCAACCCCGCCACCACCAACCCCGCCACCACCAACTAAACTACGAGCATCTCTACTCTAAAGTATAATATCTACAATCACAATTTGCAGACTTTCACGCAGAAAGGAAATTTGAAGACCCATGTAAAGAGATCTCATTCCAACATGGTTATTAACTGCATTGCAATGCCACCATCGGTGCTCCTTCGCCAACTCCTTCTTCGTCCTCCTTCCGCGGACCCATCCCCTGTAACCTTTCACCTCGTTCACCAGGCTTCAGAAGCGCCCGATTCGTCTCTCGGGCTTCAGAACATCGCCGTAGTTCCAGTTTCGCAATCTTCCTACGAAAACTTATCCGGGCAGAAAATCGGTGGTTCCGATCTGTCAATTACGGACCTGAAGGGAGTTTTGGAGGAGCCCTACTGCAGCGAACACATCGAATATAGCTTTACAACCTAGTCATTACCCTGTACCTTCCCTGTACCTACCCCGCACCTACCCCACACCTTCCCTGTACCTTCCCTGTACCTTCCCCACACCTTCCCCACACCTTCCCCACACCTTCCCCACACCTTCCCCACACCTTCCCCCACACCTTCCCCCACACCTTCCCCCACACCTTCCCTGTACCTTCCCTGTACCTTCCCTGTACCTTCCCCACACCTTCCCTGTACCTTCCCTGTACCTTCCCTGTACCTTCCCCACATCTTCCCCACACCTTCACCACACCTTCCCCACACCTTCCCCCACACCTTCCCCCACACCTTCCCTGTACCTTCCCTGTACCTTCCCTGTACCTTCCCCTCACCTTCTCCACACCTTCCCCACACCTTCCCCACACCTTCCCCACACCTTCCCCACACCTTCCCTGTACCTTCACCTGCCTTCCTTAATCCGTATTCCTAGAGCAATAGAATCACTAACACCCGTGATCAACTTGTTGCAAGCTTATCGCAAGCTTTTTGCAAGCTTATCGCAAGCTTATCGCCAGCCGTACAAAACTCCAGGAGTTTTTATCCGGTGCTCACTACAACTGCCAAGAACCACTGCGACGTCCTCTTATTCATTACAAATTAGACTCGGGGCTTTATTCGACGCAATTCGTTCAAAACGGCTTTCACCCCAACTCAATCTTAACTGCTGCCCTCCTCCTTTCATGTGTTTCTTTTAGCTAATCACTTTGATTACTTGAAATAGATTTATACGATGGACTAATCTCGATTAATCACTTTCATATTATTTTTTACATTATTAAATCTCACGAGAAAATGAATAAGTATTATATTTTTTATTATGGATTTTAATAAATTATTAAAGAATATATCATTTTTTGTTCTATTTAATAATTTGTCAACATTGAACAGAGAAATATTTCTATAAAATGTTTATTAATAATTTTAATATTAAATTAATACAATTTTAAATAATTCTATAATATAATCATATTTAGTTAATGTAGCTTTTTGGATTGTGTTATTTTATTTAATAATTAATCACTAAAATTCTACGCCGAAATAGTTTAATAATATATTCTATTATTTATTGGCAAATGCACATAAATTCTGAAACTGAAGCTTTCATAATATCAAGAAATTAATTAATTTTAGAAAATAATGAATTGAATTTTAACTGCTGAAAAATAACTGATTTAATTTCTATTTTTATTGTTCAACTTCTTTTATATTCACTAAACTATTTTATGTAACAATTACATTATTATATATTATGTAACTATTACATTATTATATTTTATGTAACTATTACATTATTATATGTTATGTAACAATTACATTATTATATTTTATGTAACTATTACATTATTATATTTTATGTAATTATCACATTATTATATGTTATGTAACTATTACATTATTATATGTTATGTAACAATTACATTATTATATTTTATGTAACTATTACATTATTATATTTTATGTAATTATCACATTATTATATGTTATGTAACAATTACATTATTATATGTTATGTAACTATTACATTATTATATTTTATGTAACAATTACATTATTATATTTTATGTAACTATTACATTATTATATTTTATGTAATTATCACATTATTATATGTTATGTAACAATTACATTATTATATTTTATGTAACTATTACATTATTATATTTTATGTAATTATCACATTATTCTATTTTATGTAACAATTACATTATTATATTTTATGTAACTATTACATTATTATATTTTATGTAACTATTACATTATATGTTATGTAACAATTACATTATTATATGTTATGTAACTATTACATTATATGTTATGTAACAATTACATTATTATATGTTATGTAACTATTACATTATTATATGTTATGTAACTATTACATTATTCTATTTTATGTAACTATTACATTATTATATATTATGTAACTATTACATTATTATATTTTATGTAACTATTACATTATTATATTTTATGTAACTATTACATTATTCTATTTTATGTAACTATTACATTATTATATGTTATGTAACTATTACATTATTATATGTTATGTAACAATTACATTATTATATGTTATGTAACAATTACATTATTATATTTTATGTAACAATTACATTATTATATTTTATGTAACTATTACATTATTATATGTTATGTAACAATTACATTATTATATGTTATGTAACTATTACATTATTATATGTTATGTAACTATTACATTATTCTATATTATGTAACAATTACATTATTATATGTTATGTAACTATTACATTATTATATGTTATGTAACAATTACATTATTATATGTTATGTAACTATTACATTATTATATTTTATGTAACTATTACATTATTATATGTTATGTAACAATTACATTATTATATTTTATGTAACTATTACATTATTATATGTTATGTAACTATTACATTATTCTATTTTATGTAACAATTACATTATTATATTTTATGTAACTATTACATTATTATATGTTATGTAACTATTACATTATATGTTATGTAACAATTACATTATTATATGTTATGTAACAATTACATTATTATATATTATGTAACAATTACATTATTATATGTTATGTAACTATTACATTATTATATGTTATGTAACAATTACATTATTATATATTATGTAACAATTACATTATTATATGTTATGTAACTATTACATTATTATATATTATGTAACTATTACATTATTATATTTTATGTAACTATTACATTCGATCACTAGCTCTTATACTGATCGGACGTGTTTTCTTTACAATAGCTATTATCCCGTTTCTTAGTCATTACATCACAATAGACTGTAACTTATATTTGATTTTCAAATGCTTTTACAAACTTCTGCATATATAATGCATATCAGATATTTTAACCAAAACTAGACATTTAGTTGTATATAATAACTCTATCATATACCTGGATATTCACCGGAGTTCTACACCTGTGCGGATTAACTGATATCGGTTACCCTCATCAAACCGTCGTGACAACGGATACTGGACTGTCATCCTGTGCAGATGCCGTGTACATACTGCAAAAAACTCACAGATCATGGTTCCAACCAGACAGAAGGACATGCTACTTGTATTTGCTCATCTACCATCCACTACCGATGTCTTTATCCATCAAGAGAACTTGCTCTTCCATGGGGTAATAATAACTCTCCATCAAAGATGGTAATATCTATTGAGCTCACCAGCATTCTGTTACAAATGTAAAATATGCCGTAACGTAACAACCTCTTCAACTAACAACACTCTACAAACGACTCCCACAAATACTACCGACACTTCTAAAACTAAATCTACAATTACTACTATAACCAACAACTCAAAATCATCTCTAAATAACCCAAATTACGAAGGTAAACTAGACACTATACTCAAAATTCTAGAAACTCATACGACACAAATTACTAACATAGAAAAACTAAATAATACTACAACCAAATCATTCGCACAAGTACTTACCTTGAATAACAAAACTTTAACTACTCCAGGTAATAAACCTACTGAAACTAAATATACTGCTACTATTGAAAACATTAATAAAGATAATCTAAACCTTAACTACATAAAATCACTACTAAATAAAACAAATATAAACCCAACTTCTATATCAAATGTAATATTCAAAAATAAACATTGCAATATTACATTTACAACAAGCTATGCAAAATATGCATTTATAGCCCTTAACGGAACACTATCAAACACCGACTACAGTAAACGATTTATTCACGACTTTCTATCTGCTGAGCAACAGAAACTAAAATATATATATTATCATGCTATTAAATCTGGCCTTATAGAAAATTATAAATGTTCACTCAATCTAAAAAATAACAAATATGAACTAAGACTTAAATTTGCAAATAACAAAACAAACTGGAAATTAAAGCCACTTACTGTTACGGATAAATTACTAACTGAATGGACAGACTCATTTGCCAACTATATTAAGAAACTAGAGATACCTAAGCCAACTAAAAACTGACTATCTTCCCCCAAAGTAGACACTCTTACATTGACTCTTCTAAATGCACGCTCGCTCTCTGCTAATCTCCTTATAATACTCCAATATATTACAGACTATAAATTCTCTATAGTAGCTATCATTGAGACATGGCTGAATAGTCAAGATACAGTTACAACTGCATCTCTAGAAACTTTAAATTACAAATTCTGCAGTAAATCTAGAAATGACGGTAGAAGAGGAGGTGGTATTATGTTACTTGTAAAATACAATATCCACATTATATCAGAAACTCCTATTCCCTCAATTAACTGCGACATTCTAATGACAAAACTACAATTTAATAACATCATAATTCATATCTTACTTATATACAGACCCCCAAATAACTGCCCTTCATTATTTTTTACTGAATTTTCTAATATTATTCACACCTGTTCTCAAAATAATTTACTAATATTAGGCGACTTTAACTTTCACTACGACACTGACACTTCTCACCACCTAGAATTTAAAATACTTTGCAATGAACTTAACTTGAAACAACATTTTGACTTTCCCACGCATACCCACGGACATACGTTAGATCTAATTCTAACATCTCATCATTCCAAACTTCTAAAAAATAAACCAGAAAGAACAATACTTCTCACTGACCACTATGCAATTAACTGCCCCCTCAATTTACCTTTACAATTGCCAAAGCAAATAGAGAAAACTTACCGAAATATAAATAAAATAAACTTAGAATCGTTTATGACTGACATCATAACAGCTACTAGCCATAACTACAAAATAACTCTAACCCTAACTGATTTACTTAAAGACTTACTAAATAAACATGCCCCTCTAAAAACAAATTCATTTACCGAACATAATCGATCACCATGGTTCAATTCAGATTTACAGAATTCCGACGAACTAACCGAACGTACATAAAATACCCTACACCTACGAACTTAGCAATACTGAGACAGATACGTACTACCTACCGTAATTCATTAAAAAAAGCAAAGACTGACTACATATCAAATGAATTAATATAAAACAGTAATGACTACAAAAGACTCTACAAAACAATGAATACACTTTTAGGAAAAACCAAAAATAGAATACTCCCAAATTTACCAGAATCAATACTTACAACTAATTTTGCAAACCACTTCATCGACAAAATAGATAATATCCATAATAAACTTACAAAACTAATAAACCTACCTATATGTGCATTGCAATTACTACACAATCACCACTATTACCACATATAACTTTATCTAGCTTCACGCTTCCAACTAATGATGAATTACTAAACTTAATTCGTACAGCTAAGTGTTCATCCCCAAACGACCCCCTCCCACTGTCCCTTACAAAAAAAACTATCAACTACACTTACACCACTTTTCAAAGATATAATCGATACCTCTCTACTAACAGGAAATATTCCCAAACATCTCAAACACTCAATTATTAGTCCCTTCATAAAAAATTTTAAACTATCACCAGACGACTTTTCTAACTACCGCCCTATTTCCCAACTACCACTATTAGCTAAGTTACTAGAAAAGACTGTATATGTCCAACTACTATCATACTTAACTGAACATAACCTACTTGACAATAGACAGAACGGATTTAGAAAATTACATAATACTGAAACTACTTTACTTTCCTTATTCGACGACATATACTCCTCCCTTGACGATAATAATCCAATACGAATTACTTTACTGGATTTATCTTCTGCATTCGATACACTTGATCACACCATCTTACTGACAAGACTCTATCAAATAGGAATTAAAGACACTGTCTTTAAATGGTTTGAAAATAAATACTACAATATCTATCCCGTATAAACTTAAGCATGATGTTCCACAGGGTTCAATTTTATCCCCAATATTATTTGCCATATATCTACTTTCCATCAAATATATTATTAACAAATTCCCTAATATAAAATATAACTTATATGCTGATGACATAGAAATACATACACCGACAAAATATTCAATACAATTACAAAACTGTTTAAATGATATAAACAACTGGTTGACATACAATTATCTCCTTCTCAACATAAAAAAGACTGAACTAATTAACATAAATATGACTAACTCTACTGCATATTTCCCAGACATTTACATTAACAACATTATAATATTACCAACTAACTCGGCTAAATTTCTTGGATTACATTTCAACAATGAATTAAACCTTGACAAACATATTAACCTTATAAGATAAACTACAATAGCCCAACTATTTAATCTAAGACGACTACGACCATACATGAATACCACAACTACTACTTTACTAATTCACTCCTTAATAATTTCACGACTCCAATACTGCAACTCATTATTAGCAACAGTAAATAAAGATAAAATTAAACATTTTGACAGAACTATTAATAGATCCATAAGACTAATTTACCGACTCAACCGAAATGACTACTCAACTAGTGTTACCGAATTAAGACAACGACTGAATTGGATGACAACTACTGAGTCTATCGACTTCAAATTACTCACTATACTAAAGAAAACTCTTACATACGAACAACCACATGCATTACGACTATCACTTAACATTAAATCCAACAACAGATAACTACTAACATCTGACCTCACTATACTCACGCTACCAACTACTAACTCTAAATATGGCAAAAAAAGATTTTCATCAATAGCCTGTTATAAATGGAATCGACTTCCGAAACAATTATTATCTCCCACTATTTCACCAAACAGTTTCAAGCGCAAGCTTAAAAGCTTCCTGCTTACGTGAAACACACAATTATTATTGTACCTTTTTTTTATCTTCAACGCAATATTGAAAATGTACTATTATTTTAACTGTTGCGTTTTCTAAATAAATTCTTACACACACACACACACATTATTATATTTTATGTAACTATTACATTATTATATGTTATGTAACAATTACATTATTATATTTTATATAACTATTACATTATTATATTTTATGTAACTATTACATTATTATATTTTATGTAACTATTACATTATTATATATTATGTAACAATTACATTATTATATATTATGTAACTATTACATTATTATATTTTATGTAACTATTACATTATTATATATTATGTAACAATTACATTATTATATATTATGTAACTATTACATTATTATATTTTATGTAACTATTACATTGATATATAAATTGCTATCCCGAAATATTCAGATATATCGAGTTTTACTGATTGTAAATATTATTGTTTTCAGTTGATTTATCAGTTATGTTTATTGACGTTCACGCGTTGGTGAATACGCATTTCCTTCCGCTACTCATTCATAGTTTAATTGAACATTACTCATGAATATTTCATATTGATTTATCACATTTTTTATATTCAATTATTTCAAATTCTTTATATAAATAGAAAAAATAATATTGACGAATACAGTCGGGAAGTTTATAATCTTCTCGACTTATACATAAATTGTAAAAATATGTTGTAATATTTTGTAATATATTCTATTGTCGTAGGGGGGAATGGAGTATAAGTTATAATCTAAATTGACATTTTACGACTGAATTAAGTGGGTTAAATAATCTATTAGTTTTTGCATTTAATTTATTTGTAATCAAAACGTACTCTATAGAAACTTGTATAATTATTATAATAACTTATTTATCTGTTGGCTGTTTATCAATTCTATATTATTTCTGCACGTAATTTATTTAATTATATTTTGATCACAGTTATTTTACAAATGTTTTTGGTAATTACCCACACACAACTAAACCTGTGTTTAGTATAAATATTACAGTTTATTGACTGCATAGTACGAATCTATACATTCTATTATCTATACATTCTATTATATTCTATTATATCTTCTCTACGTATCCCTGTTGCTAATACTAAATTAATCATGTTTATATAGTACACTTAAATAACACACACACACACACACACACACACACACACACACACACACACACACACACACACACACACACACACACACACACACACACACACACACACACACACACACACACACACACACACATACACACACACACACACACACACACACACACACATATATATATATATATATATATATATATATATATATATAACTAGTAATGTTTTATACTAGTTAACTTCTATAATATAAGTAAATATTTGAGTTTTATCAAAGTTAAACAACTCGTCTCCTACTGGAGTAGAATTCAAATTAATTGTCCCCGTGTTTTCATTAACATGTATACGATATCAATTAAAACTGTAGATATAATATTTTATCATCATCATCATTCATAGAAAAATACATTACAAAAAGTGATACATTATCTAAAACAGGTTGTCATTTTGGTAATAAGGCTAATCAGGTAAAACAATTGGTATTCATTCATACTACTTAAGTAGCTAAGACTGAACTGAATACTATGAGATAAAGTAATTTCACTACTGAACGAATAAACCAAATATATTTTTTATAACGAATCTACTACAATGCCCCAGAGTCTAACTATAATGTAAGATATTACTATGATATATTACTATATTATTCATAACTTTAAATTCATAACAAATACAATATCTATCTACTAATAAAAAGACCAATACAAAGTAGTCTATATATAGGAACTACATTTTAGGTATTCGTTTTGGTATTCGTTTTTATGCATAAATAGTATGTATCAATTATGTTTACCACAAATTGATGTATATCGAATTCTAGCTATTTGCATTATGAAGTTGCGATGATTCATGGCATAGGTGCAGGTTATTGACCCGTTATATTTAGCGTGAGTCATCTAGGTTTGGAACACACGCGTCGCGCGTCCTTTGCAACAGGTAAAATAGCGAAATGAAACAACGCCCTCAACGGTCGAACTGAATATCCGTGAAATCATACGTTGAACATCGACGAACAATAGGTAAGATACATTAGTATTCTAGATCAAAAAATGATTACCTTATTTATCCATACATCGCACTACGTATGATAGTATCTTACACGCAATATGTCTAATATTATTTTATATTTATAATATTTATTATAATATTTAATAATATTTATTCTACAGATTATTTACATTGTTAGCGTATATATAATATCATTGGAAAATATATTTCAATTAAATATAAATATTTATAAATATTGAAAATATTTATTTGAGTTAGTTACATACTTTATTATCATACCTAGAAGTTAAACTTACAAATTAAGTTAGGACAGTGAGCCAATACACTTTCAAATGAATTATTTAATGGTAGTGGTAATGGTAGTGGTGACGGTAGTGGTAACGGTAGTGGTAACGGTAGTGGTAACGGTAGTGGTAACGGTAGTGGTAACGGTAGTGGTAACGGTAGTGGTAACGGTAGTGGTAACGGTAGTGGTAACGGTAGTGGTAACGGTAGTGGTAACGGTAGTGGTAACGGTAGTGGTAACGGTAGTGGTAACGGTAGTGGTAACGGTAGTGGTAACGGTAGTGGTAACGGTAGTGGTAACGGTAGTGGTAACGGTAGTGGTAACGGTAGTGGTAACGGTAGTGGTAACGGTAGTGGTAACGGTAGTGGTAACGGTAGTGGTAACGGTAGTGGTAACGGTAGTGGTAACGGTAGTGGTAACGGTAGTGGTAACGGTAGTGGTAACGGTAGTGGTAACGGTAGTGGTAACGGTAGTGGTAACGGTAGTGGTAACGGTAGTGGTAACGGTAGTGGTAACGGTAGTGGTAACGGTAGTGGTAACGGTAGTGGTAACGGTAGTGGTAACGGTAGTGGTAACGGTAGTGGTAACGGTAGTGGTAACGGTAGTGGTAACGGTAGTGGTAACGGTAGTGGTAACGGTAGTGGTAACGGTAGTGGTAACGGTAGTGGTAACGGTAGTGGTAACGGTAGTGGTAACGGTAGTGGTAACGGTAGTGGTAACGGTAGTGGTAACGGTAGTGGTAACGGTAGTGGTAACGGTAGTGGTAACGGTAGTGGTAACGGTAGTGGTAACGGTAGTGGTAACGGTAGTGGTAACGGTAGTGGTAACGGTAGTGGTAACGGTAGTGGTAACGGTAGTGGTAACGGTAGTGGTAACGGTAGTGGTAACGGTAGTGGTAACGGTAGTGGTAACGGTAGTGGTAACGGTAGTGGTAACGGTAGTGGTAACGGTAGTGGTAACGGTAGTGGTAACGGTAGTGGTAACGGTAGTGGCAACGGTAGTGGCAACGGTAGTGGCAACGGTAGTGGTAACGGTAGTGGTAACGGTAGTGGTAACGGTAGTGGTAACGGTAGTGGTAACGGTAGTGGTAACGGTAGTGGTAACGGTAGTGGTAACGGTAGTGGTAACGGTAGTGGTAACGGTAGTGGTAACGGTAGTGGTAACGGTAGTGGTAACGGTAGTGGTAACGGTAGTGGTAACGGTAGTGGTAACGGTAGTGGTAACGGTAGTGGTAACGGTAGTGGTAACGGTAGTGGTAACGGTAGTGGTAACGGTAGTGGTAACGGTAGTGGTAACGGTAGTGGTAACGGTAGTGGTAACGGTAGTGGTAACGGTAGTGGTAACGGTAGTGGTAACGGTAGTGGTAACGGTAGTGGTAACGGTAGTGGTAACGGTAGTGGTAACGGTAGTGGTAACGGTAGTGGTAACGGTAGTGGTAACGGTAGTGGTAACGGTAGTGGTAACGGTAGTGGTAACGGTAGTGGTAACGGTAGTGGTAACGGTAGTGGTAACGGTAATGGTAACGGTAGTGGTAACGGTAGTGGTAACGGTAGTGGTAACGGTAGTGGTAACGGTAGTGGTAACGGTAGTGGTAACGGTAGTGGTAACGGTAGTGGTAACGGTAGTGGTAACGGTAGTGGTAACGGTAGTGGTAACGGTAGTGGTAACGGTAGTGGTAACGGTAGTGGTAACGGTAGTGGTAACGGTAGTGGTAACGGTAGTGGTAACGGTAGTGGTAACGGTAGTGGTAACGGTAGTGGTAACGGTAGTGGTAACGGTAGTGGTAACGGTAGTGGTAACGGTAGTGGTAACGGTAGTGGTAACGGTAGTGGTAACGGTAGTGGTAACGGTAGTGGTAACGGTAGTGGTAACGGTAGTGGTAACGGTAGTGGTAACGGTAGTGGTAACGGTAGTGGTAACGGTAGTGGTAACGGTAGTGGTAACGGTAGTTGTAACGGTAGTGGTAACGGTAGTGGTAACGGTAGTGGTAACGGTAGTGGTAACGGTAGTGGTAACGGTAGTGGTAACGGTAGTGGTAACGGTAGTGGTAACGGTAGTGGTAACGGTAGTGGTAACGGTAGTGGTAACGGTAGTGGTAACGGTAGTGGTAACGGTAGTGGTAACGGTAGTGGTAACGGTAGTGGTAACGGTAGTGGTAACGGTAGTGGTAACGGTAGTGGTAACGGTAGTGGTAACGGTAGTGGTAACGGTAGTGGTAACGGTAGTGGTAACGGTAGTGGTAACGGTAGTGGTAACGGTAGTGGTAACGGTAGTGGTAACGGTAGTGGTAACGGTAGTGGTAACGGTAGTGGTAACGGTAGTGGTAACGGTAGTGGTAACGGTAGTGGTAACGGTAGTGGTAACGGTAGTGGTAACGGTAGTGGTAACGGTAGTGGTAACGGTAGTGGTAACGGTAGTGGTAACGGTAGTGGTAACGGTAGTGGTAACGGTAGTGGTAACGGTAGTGGTAACGGTAGTGGTAACGGTAGTGGTAACGGTAGTGGTAACGGTAGTGGTAACGGTAGTGGTAACGGTAGTGGTAACGGTAGTGGTAACGGTAGTGGTAACGGTAGTGGTAACGGTAGTGGTAACGGTAGTGGTAACGGTAGTGGTAACGGTAGTGGTAATGGTAGTGGTAACGGTAGTGGTAACGGTAGTGGTAACGGTAGTGGTAACGGTAGTGGTAACGGTAGTGGTAACGGTAGTGGTAACGGTAGTGGTAACGGTAGTGGTAACGGTAGTGGTAACGGTAGTGGTAACGGTAGTGGTAACGGTAGTGGTAACGGTAGTGGTAACGGTAGTGGTAACGGTAGTGGTAACGTTAGTGGTAATGGTAGTGGTAACGTTAGTGGTAATGGTAGTGGTAATGGTAGTGGTAATGGTAGTGGTAATGGTAGTGGTAATGGTAGTGGTAATGGTAGTGGTAATGGTAGTGGTAATGGTAGTGGTAATGTTAGTGGTAATGTTAGTGGTAATGGTAGTGGTAATGGCAGTGGTAATGGTAGTGGTATAGTGGTAGTAATGGTAGTGGTATAGTGGTAGTAATGGTAGTAATGGTAATGGTGGTGGTAATGGTAGTGGTAATGGTAGCGGTAATGGTAGATGTGATGGTAGTGGTAATGGCAGTGGTAATGGTAGTGGTATAGTGGTAGTAATGGTAGTGGTGTAGTGGTAGTAATGGTAGTGGTATAGTGGTAGTAATGGTAGTATTGGTGATGGTAGTGGTAATGGTATACCATTATAATTTATTTTATGCGAGTGTTGGTGTTTTTTGACAACTATTTAATATCTATAAATATATTCATATACTCTCATACCTCTCACTTATCATTTATCGTACATCACAACATTATCTATCCGACCAGTCGTGCCCTCCATTTATATTGTTTATCAGTGCTAATAATGTGTCTATGGTTGTAAGTGATTACGTTGCAACAATAGCCATTCTTTATAGGAATTCATAAATAACAGCCGGATAATTGTATTACGTACACACTCTTATTGTAGTTATATGGGTATAATATCTATTATATAAGATATAATTACATAACAAGTGAGCTGATTCATTTAAGTCCGGTATTAGGTTTATTGTCGTAAAATGTCAATTGATATAATAGCATTAGTACCCATATATGCCTATAGCCATATACATGGTAGTCGTATCTTGTCAAAGCCTCGCATACACGCGAATAGACGCGTTGCATTGTACTAAATATACCTGAACCGTATACGGTGAGCTGTCTTTCTGATTTATCGACCTAGCGGAGAGAATCGCCCGCCTCACGACGCCAATCGATCTCGTTAACAGCCGATTGTTAGCCTAACGGCGTTTGGAACGAGGAAGTGCGCGCCGGTGTGGGCGTGTTTTCGCGTGCGCGCCGATGTGGGCGTGTTTTCGCGTGCGCGCCGATGTGGGCGTGTTTTCACGTGCGCTGCACATTGGAATAGGCGTGCGAGAGATGCGTGTTTAGAGGGACGCGTGGTGCGTGTGCACGCGGGAGAGAGAGCGATCGGTGTACGAGTATGCAGGTGTAGGAGAGGTGTAGGAGAGGTGTAGGTGAGGTGTAGGGGAGGTGTAGGGGAGCGGTGGGAGAGGTGTAGGGGAGGTATAGGAGAGGTATAGGAGAGGTATAGGAGAGGTATAGGAGAGGTATAGGAGAGGTGTAGGAGAGGTGTAGGTGAGGTGTAGGGGAGGTGTAGGGGAGCTGTAGGAGAGGTGTAGGGGAGGTATAGGAGAGGTATAGGAGAGGTATAGGAGAGGTGTAGGAGAGGTGTAGGAGAGGTGTTGGAGAGGTGTAGGGGAGGTGTAGGGGAGGTGTAGGGGAGGTGTAGGGGAGGTGTAGGTGAGGTGTAGGGGAGGTGTAGGGGAGCTGTGGGAGAGGTGTAGGGGAGGTATAGGGGAGGTGTAGGGGAGGTGTAGGGGAGGTATAGGGGAGCTGTGGGGGAGGTGTAGGGGAGGTGTAGGGGAGGTGTAGGTGAGGTGTAGGGGAGGAGTAGGGGAGGTGTAGGGGAGGTGTAGGTGAGGTGTAGGGGAGGAGTAGGGGAGGTGTAGGGGAGGTGTAGGTGAGGTGTAGGGGAGGTGTAGGGGATGTGTAGGGGAGGTGTATGATAGGTGTAGGGGAGGTGTTGGGGAGCTGTGGGAGAGGTGTAGGGGAGGTATAGGAGAGGTATAGGAGAGGTATAGGAGAGGTGTAGGAGAGGTGTTGGAGAGGTGTAGGGGAGGTGTAGGGGAGGTGTAGGGGAGGTGTAGGGGAGGTGTAGGGGAGGTGTAGGGGAGGTGTAGGTGAGGTGTAGGGGAGGAGTAGGGGAGGTGTAGGGGAGGTGTAGGTGAGGTGTAGGGGAGGTGTAGGGGAGGTATAGGGTAGTTGTGGGAGAGGTGTAGGGGATGTGTAGGGGAGGTATAGGAGATGTATAGGAGAGGTGTAGGTGAGGTGTAGGGGAGGAGTAGGGGAGGTGTAGGGGAGGTGTAGGGGAGGTGTAGGGGAGGTATAGGGGAGGTATAGAGTAGCTGTGGGAGAGGAGTAGGGGAGGTGTAGGGGAGGTGTAGGTGAGGTGTAGGGGAGGTGTAGGGGAGGTATAGGGGAGCTGTGGGGGAGGTGTAGGGGAGGTGTAGGGGAGGTGTAGGGGAGCTGTGGGAGAGGTGTAGGGGATGTGTAGGGGAGGTGTAGGGGATGTGTAGGGGAGGTGTAGGGGATGTGTAGGGGAGGTGTATGATAGGTGTAGGGGAGGTGTAGGAGAGGTGTAGGAGAGGTGTAGGAGAGGTGTAGGAGAGGTATAGGAGAGGTATAGGAGAGGTGTAGGAGAGGTGTTGGAGAGGTGTAGGGGAGGTGTAGGGGAGGTGTAGGGGAGGTGTAGGTGAGGTGTAGGGGAGGAGTAGGGGAGGTGTAGGAGAGGTGTAGGTGAGGTGTAGGGGAGGTGTAGGTGAGGTGTAGGAGAGGTGTAGGGGATGAGTAAGGGAGGTGTAGGAGAAGTGTAGGGGTGTTGTAGGGGATGAGTAAGGGAGGTGTAGGAGAGGTGTAGGGGAGGTGTAGGGGAGTTGTAGGGGAGGTGTAGGGGAGTTGTAGGGGAGTTGTAGGGGAGGTGTAGGGGAGTTGTAGGGGAGGTGTAGGGGAGGTGTAGGGGAGTTGTAGGGGAGGTGTAGGGGAGTTGTAGGGGAGGTGTAGGGGAGGTGTAGGGGAGTTGTAGGGGAGGTGTAGGGGAGTTGTAGGGGAGGTGTAGGGGAGGTGTAGGGGAGTTGTAGGGGAGTTGTAGGGGAGGTGTAGGGGAGTTGTAGGGGAGTTGTAGGGGAGTTGTAGGGGAGTTGTAGGGGAGGTGTAGGGGAGTTGTAGGGGAGGTGTAGGGGAGTTGTAGGGGAGTTGTAGGGGAGTTGTAGGGGAGTTGTAGGGGAGGTCTAGGGGAGGTGTAGGGGAGGTGTAGGGGATGTCTAGGAGATGTGTAGGGGAGGTGTAGGGGAGGTGTAGGGGAGGTGTAGGGGAGGTGTAGGTAAAGTATAATGAAGGTGTAGTTAAGCGGGTCCGTAAGTATTGCGATGCTATTCTAGATAAGAGTATATAGGTACATTTTGGTTTATTTATTTGAGTTTGCGATGACGAGTCCAACTATTGTCCCCCTGTGAGTGCATTTATAAAATTCATACGCAATGCAAATGAAATTCAGAAAAGCTGATAAATCTTTGTTTTTTTTTTACAGGAAATACGATTTTGCCAATGCGACCCCCGAAAAGAAATGCACATGACCTGATACTAGTTTAATAATAGAATACATTGATAATGAATAGATAGTCGTGATAAGTACTTCATAATTATGTTTATATCGCAATTAATCGATTTCTATTAAAATAATCTATAATCCTTAATAATAAACGGAGTTATGGTCAGTGGTGGGCAGATGGTACGTAATACCAGGAAAACATTGCCAGGCATGTATTACCAGGTACTTAGTACCAGGCATGTAATACCATGTATGTAATACCAGGTACTTAGTACCAGGTATGTAATACCAGGTATGTAATACCAGGTACTTAGTACCAGGTATGTAATACCAGGTATGTAATACCAGGTACTTAGTACCAGGCATGTAATACCAGGTATGTAATACCAGGTACTTAGTACCAGGTATGTAATACCAGGTATGTAATACCAGGTATGTAATACCAGGTATGTAATACCAGGTACTTAGTACCAGGCATGTAATACCAGGTACTTAGTACCAGGTACGTAATACCAGGCACTTAGTACCAGGTACGTAATACCAGGCACTTAGTACCAGGCATATAATACCAGGTATGTACTACCAGGTATGTAATACCAGGTATGTAATACCAGGTATGTAATACCAGGTATGTAATACCAGGTATGTAATACCAGGTATGTAATACCAGGTATGTAATACCAGGTATGTAATACCAGGTATGTAATACCAGGTATTTAGTACCAAGTATTTAGTACCAAGTATGTAATACTAGGTACTTAGTACCAGGTATGTAATACCAGGTATGTAATATCAGGTATGTAATACCAGGTATGTAATACCAGGTATGTAATACCAGGTATGTAATACCAGGTATGTAATACCAGGTGTGTGATACCAGGTATGTAATACCAGGTATGTAATACCAGGTATGTAATACCAGGTATGTAATACCAGGTACTTAGTACCAGGTATGTAATACCAGGTATGTAATACCAGGTATGTAATACCAGGTATGTAATACCAGGTATGTAATACCAGGTATGTAATACCAGGTATGTAATACCAGGTATGTAATACCAGGTACTTAGTACCAGGTATGTAATACCAGGTATGTAATACCAGGTACTTAGTACCAGGTACGTAATACCAGGTATGTAATACCAGGTATGTAATACCAGGTATGTAATACCAGGTACTTAGTACCAGATACGTAATACCAGGTATGTAATACCAGGTATGTAATACCAGGTATGTAATACCAGGTATGTAATACCAGGTATGTAATACCAGGTATGTAATACCAGGTATGTAATACCAGGTATGTAATACCAGGTATGTAATACCAGGTATGTAATACCAGGTATGTAATACCAGGTATGTAATACCAGGTATGTAATACCAGGTATGTAATACCAGGTATGTAATACCAGGTATGTAATACCAGGTATGTAATACCAGGTATGTAATACCAGGTATGTAATACCAGGTATGTAATACCAGGTATTTAGTACCAGGTATGTAATACCAGGTACTTAGTACCAGGTATGTAATACCAGGTATATAATACCAGGTACTTAGTACCAGGTACGTAATACCAGGTATGTAATACCAGGTACTTAGTACCAGATACGTAATACCAGGTATGTAATACCAGGTATGTAATACCAGGTATGTAATACCAGGTATGTAATACCAGGTATGTAATACCAGGTATGTAATACCAGGTATGTAATACCAGGTATGTAATACCAGGTATGTAATACCAGGTATGTAATACCAGGTATTTAGTACCAGGTATGTAATACCAGGTACTTAGTACCAGGTATGTAATACCAGGTATGTAATAACAGGTATATAATACCAGGTACTTAGTACCAGGTACGTAATACCAGGTATGTAATACCAGGTATGTAATACCAGGTATGTAATACCAGGTATGTAATACCAGGTATGTAATACCAGGTATGTAATACCAGGTATGTAATACCAGGTATGTAATACCAGGTATGTAATACCAGGTATTTAGTACCAGGTATGTAATACCAGGTATGTAATACCAGGTATGTAATACCAGGTATGTAATACCAGGCATGTAATACCAGGTATGTAATACCAGGTATGTAATATCAGGTATGTAATACCAGGTATGTAATACCAGGTATGTAATACCAGGTATGTAATACCAGGTATGTAATACCAGGTATGTAATACCAGGTATGTAATACCAGGTATGTAATACCAGGTATGTAATACCAGGTATGTAATACCAGGTATGTAATACCAGGTATGTAATACCAGGTATGTAATACCAGGTATGTAATACCAGGTATGTAATACCAGGTATGTAATACCAGGTACTTAGTACCAGGTATGTACTACCAGGTATGTAATACCAGGTATGTAATACCAGGTATGTAATACCAGGTATGTAATACCAGGTATGTAATACCAGGTATGTAATACCAGGTATGTAATACCAGGTATGTAATACCAGGTATGTAATACCAGGTATGTAATACCAGGTATGTAATACCAGGTATGTAATACCAGGTATGTAATACCAGGTATGTAATACCAGGTATGTAATACCAGGTATGTAATACCAGGTATGTAATACCAGGTATGTAATACCAGGTATGTAATACCAGGTATGTAATACCAGGTATGTAATACCAGGTATGTAATACCAGGTATGTAATACCAGGTATGTAATACCAGGTATGTAATACCAGGTATGTAATACCAGGTATGTAATACCAGGTATGTAATACCAGGTATTTAGTACCAGGTATGTAATACCAGGTATGTAATACCAGGTATGTAATACCAGGTATGTAATACCAGGTATGTAATACCAGGTATGTAGTACCAGGTACTTAGTACCAGGTATGTAATACCAGGTACGTAATACCAGGTATGTAATACCAGGTATGTAATACCAGGTATGTAATACCAGGTATGTAATACCAGGTATGTAATACCAGGTATGTAATACCAGGTATGTAATACCAGGTATGTAATACCAGGTATGTAATACCAGGTACTTAGTACCAGGTACGTAATACCAGGTATATAATACCAGGTACGTAGCACCAATGGCTATTAGCTAATGTTTAGTAGTTAGTATTAGGTTGTAGTTTGTCAGCAGTTAGTGGTCAGCTTTATCGTTGGACTGTCTATGGCATGTTTTACATAACTCGAGGTCATTTGCACTAATTCGAAAATAGCGGTCAGTAAAACTGTGACGTCATGGCCTTGTAACAAGAATTTTCCAAATACTAAATACGCCTTTTCTGAATGGTAATACATTATGCACTATGCACGCAAGCGTCCCGATAACGTTATCCGCGTACTCCATATTATTTAAGCCCCATGTTTTTTAAACGCCATGTTTCATAAACCCCAAGCCTCGCTTCAATAGATAATCTGATATCAGATTTCGTTACCGTTACACATCAAAAGTGTACGTAGGTCAGTGCCTGGAACACATGACAATGTCCTTCGCGTATTATCCTAGAATCAGGAAATTATTTATCCTTGAAAACGAGAGAACATTAAAACCTTAATAATACATTAATACAAGTAAAGTTTGTTCTGTTCGACAAGTGTTATATAATTAAAAACGCAGAATAGGGGTAGGATTATTATCAAGTACCATATGATATGTATTATATCACATCGTATCACATGTACCATATAAATAACATTAATATATCTAACAGTAATACAATAATATATCTTGTGACAGGTGCATACAATAAAATATATAGAGTAAGTTGTAAATACGTACACCTTACATAATGCGCAATGCACATTGTACAATGTACATTGTACAATGTACATTGTACATTGTACATTGTACATTGTACATTACACATTGAGGTTGTCAGCAATCGATTTTATCATTCTAGATATAATTAGATCATAAAAGAAGTATTATGATGCGATTTTAGATTACGGAATATTCCTTAATAAATTATTACCGTGGTCAAATAAATCATCGCATTTCATAATAACAAATTCTTTCGATTTATTGACGTTATATATACGAGATATGTCTAATTTTAGCTTTTTTAAGGTTATGGTGTAACCTAGAATTATGTTATACGAGTATTTGTTTTGGATATCATATTTAATCTTCATAGTAATTAGTTGATATTATAGTCTAATATAGTACGCATGGGTTATACCACAATAATCAATATATTCTATTATATAATAATGTTTATTTTATATATAATTGTGTTCGATTAAATTAAAAATACCACGATTTTGATAATTGTATGCATTATCAAATAAGGTTACATTATATCATTATTTAGTAATTATTAATTACTATTCTTTGATATGATCAGTAAATATATTATAATAAGTATAATTATTAAGTATCTATCCTACTAAACATTATCATTGTATAAAAGCAGGATATATTAAGCAATTAGCAGAATTAAATGAGAAAAGGTATATGGTCAATATATGGTAGATAGTATTGATACTATAGATAATAATATATATTGTAGATGTTGTATACTGGCCATGATTACATTGTATAATAAATACGGAATATATTATATCTCTACACAGGTTGTGCAATGCATTGTAATATTGTTGACGCTATTTGCCATATGGCAATAAGTATATACTCTATTAAGACAATAATATAGACAATAATATAGACAATAATATAGACAATAATATAGACAATAATATAGACAATAATATAGACAATAATATAGACAATAATATAGACAATAATATAGACATTAATATAGACATTAATATAGACAATAATATAGACAATAATATAGACAATAATATAGACAATAATATAGACAATAATATAGACAATAATATAGACAATAATATAGACAATAATATAGACAATAATATAGACAATAATATAGACAATAATATAGACAATAATATAGACAATAATATAGACAATAATATAGACAATAATATAGACAATAATATAGACAATAATATAGACAATAATATATACAATAATATAGACAATAATATAGACAATAATATAGACAATAATATAGACAATAATATAGACAATAATATAGACAATAATATAGACAATAATATAGACAATAATATAGACAATAATATAGACAATAATATAGACAATAATATAGACAATAATATAGACAATAATATAGACAATAATATAGACAATAATATAGACAATAATATAGACAATAATATAGACAATAATATAGACAATAATATAGACAATAATATAGACAATAATATAGACAATAATATAGACAATAATATAGACAATAATATAGACAATAATATAGACAATAATATAGACAATAATATAGACAATAATATAGACAATAATATAGACAATAATATAGACAATAATATAGACAATAATATAGACAATAATATAGACAATAATATAGACAATAATATAGACAATAATATAGACAATAATATAGACAATAATATAGACAATAATATAGACAATAATATAGACAATAATATAGACAATAATATAGACAATAATATAGACAATAATATAGACAATAATATAGACAATAATATAGACAATAATATAGACAATAATATAGACAATAATATAGACAATAATATAGACAATAATATAGACAATAATATAGACAATAATATAGACAATAATATAGACAATAATATAGACAATAATATAGACAATAATATAGACAATAATATAGACAATAATATAGACAATAATATAGACAATAATATAGACAATAATATAGACAATAATATAGACAATAATATAGACAATAATATAGACAATAATATAGACAATAATATAGACAATAATATAGACAATAATATAGACAATAATATAGACAATAATATAGACAATAATATAGACAATAATATAGACAATAATATAGACAATAATATAGACAATAATATAGACAATAATATAGACAATAATATAGACAATAATATAGACAATAATATAGACAATAATATAGACAATAATATAGACAATAATATAGACAATAATATAGACAATAATATAGACAATAATATAGACAATAATATAGACAATAATATAGACAATAATATAGACAATAATATAGACAATAATATAGACAATAATATAGACAATAATATAGACAATAATATAGACAATAATATAGACAATAATATAGACAATAATATAGACAATAATATAGACAATAATATAGACAATAATATAGACAATAATATAGACAATAATATAGACAATAATATAGACAATAATATAGACAATAATATAGACAATAATATAGACAATAATATAGACAATAATATAGACAATAATATAGACAATAATATAGACAATAATATAGACAATAATATAGACAATAATATAGACAATAATATAGACAATAATATAGACAATAATATAGACAATAATATAGACAATAATATAGACAATAATATAGACAATAATATAGACAATAATATAGACAATAATATAGACAATAATATAGACAATAATATAGACAATAATATAGACAATAATATAGACAATAATATAGACAATAATATAGACAATAATATAGACAATAATATAGACAATAATATAGACAATAATATAGACAATAATATAGACAATAATATAGACAATAATATAGACAATAATATAGACAATAATATAGACAATAATATAGACAATAATATAGACAATAATATAGACAATAATATAGACAATAATATAGACAATAATATAGACAATAATATAGACAATAATATAGACAATAATATAGACAATAATATAGACAATAATATAGACAATAATATAGACAATAATATAGACAATAATATAGACAATAATATAGACAATAATATAGACAATAATATAGACAATAATATAGACAATAATATAGACAATAATATAGACAATAATATAGACAATAATATAGACAATAATATAGACAATAATATAGACAATAATATAGACAATAATATAGACAATAATATAGACAATAATATAGACAATAATATAGACAATAATATAGACAATAATATAGACAATAATATAGACAATAATATAGACAATAATATAGACAATAATATAGACAATAATATAGACAATAATATAGACAATAATATAGACAATAATATAGACAATAATATAGACAATAATATAGACAATAATATAGACAATAATATAGACAATAATATAGACAATAATATAGACAATAATATAGACAATAATATAGACAATAATATAGACAATAATATAGACAATAATATAGACAATAATATAGACAATAATATAGACAATAATATAGACAATAATATAGACAATAATATAGACAATAATATAGACAATAATATAGACAATAATATAGACAATAATATAGACAATAATATAGACAATAATATAGACAATAATATAGACAATAATATAGACAATAATATAGACAATAATATAGACAATAATATAGACAATAATATAGACAATAATATAGACAATAATATAGACAATAATATAGACAATAATATAGACAATAATATAGACAATAATATAGACAATAATATAGACAATAATATAGACAATAATATAGACAATAATATAGACAATAATATAGACAATAATATAGACAATAATATAGACAATAATATAGACAATAATATAGACAATAATATAGACAATAATATAGACAATAATATAGACAATAATATAGACAATAATATAGACAATAATATAGACAATAATATAGACAATAATATAGACAATAATATAGACAATAATATAGACAATAATATAGACAATAATATAGACAATAATATAGACAATAATATAGACAATAATATAGACAATAATATAGACAATAATATAGACAATAATATAGACAATAATATAGACAATAATATAGACAATAATATAGACAATAATATAGACAATAATATAGACAATAATATAGACAATAATATAGACAATAATATAGACAATAATATAGACAATAATATAGACAATAATATAGACAATAATATAGACAATAATATAGACAATAATATAGACAATAATATAGACAATAATATAGACAATAATATAGACAATAATATAGACAATAATATAGACAATAATATAGACAATAATATAGACAATAATATAGACAATAATATAGACAATAATATAGACAATAATATAGACAATAATATAGACAATAATATAGACAATAATATAGACAATAATATAGACAATAATATAGACAATAATATAGACAATAATATAGACAATAATATAGACAATAATATAGACAATAATATAGACAATAATATAGACAATAATATAGACAATAATATAGACAATAATATAGACAATAATATAGACAATAATATAGACAATAATATAGACAATAATATAGACAATAATATAGACAATAATATAGACAATAATATAGACAATAATATAGACAATAATATAGACAATAATATAGACAATAATATAGACAATAATATAGACAATAATATAGACAATAATATAGACAATAATATAGACAATAATATAGACAATAATATAGACAATAATATAGACAATAATATAGACAATAATATAGACAATAATATAGACAATAATATAGACAATAATATAGACAATAATATAGACAATAATATAGACAATAATATAGACAATAATATAGACAATAATATAGACAATAATATAGACAATAATATAGACAATAATATAGACAATAATATAGACAATAATATAGACAATAATATAGACAATAATATAGACAATAATATAGACAATAATATAGACAATAATATAGACAATAATATAGACAATAATATAGACAATAATATAGACAATAATATAGACAATAATATAGACAATAATATAGACAATAATATAGACAATAATATAGACAATAATATAGACAATAATATAGACAATAATATAGACAATAATATAGACAATAATATAGACAATAATATAGACAATAATATAGACAATAATATAGACAATAATATAGACAATAATATAGACAATAATATAGACAATAATATAGACAATAATATAGACAATAATATAGACAATAATATAGACAATAATATAGACAATAATATAGACAATAATATAGACAATAATATAGACAATAATATAGACAATAATATAGACAATAATATAGACAATAATATAGACAATAATATAGACAATAATATAGACAATAATATAGACAATAATATAGACAATAATATAGACAATAATATAGACAATAATATAGACAATAATATAGACAATAATATAGACAATAATATAGACAATAATATAGACAATAATATAGACAATAATATAGACAATAATATAGACAATAATATACATATAGTGAAACAATAGATAAACAATGTCAATGAATAACCAACATATCCAAATCTAGTTTGAAATGAAATCGTCGTCATCGTCATCGTCATAATGAATTATGTTCCAATTATATTATTCCTATACATTTATATTTAAAACAATTGTTTCGAGTCATATGTTTATTATATTATCTTACCAACTGATAATATATTACATATCATTATATAATACGCAGTAAAATGAAACGTAATTCGTAATGAGACTCCGGATGTATAAATGTTGGAGTTAAACAATATTACTATGTAAGTTTATATTAGCTATCGTTAGTACGGCATCTACTAAATATTATATAATGTGTAAACTGACAACTGTATAGTACATGTCCAATGCACAAATCGTAATACAATACGGGTCCCTATTATCGTTGACTTACAAACTCGTACTGCCAAGTCTATTGTCTTTTGTCTACCTCAAGATTTACACATTATGAAAATAATAGAGAATAACGAATAAACTAATACTATTTTTTAATTACATATATTCACATAAAATAGATACACACACACATACACACACACACACACACACACACACACACACACACATACACACACACATACATATACACACGCACGCGCACACACACACACATATATACACGCACACGCACGCACACATACATACACAAATACACTAAAAACATACACATACGCACACCTACCCACACACACACACACACACACATACACACACATAAACACACACATACACGCATACATACATACACAAATACACAAACACACACATACGTACACCTACCCACATACACACATACACACACACATACACACTCACGCACGCACACATACATACATACACACACAAACATATTCGCATACACATGCTCATACATATACACAAATACACACATACGCATACCTACCCACACACATACACATAAACACACACACTCACACGCATACACACATACATACACAGGCATAAACACACGCACACACGCACATATACATACACAAATACACAAACACACACACATACACACACATACGCACACCTACCCACACACACACATACGCACACATACACACACGCACACTCACACACACACATACATACACACACAAACACATTCGCATACACATGCTCACCCATATACACAAATACACAAAAACACACACATACACACATACGCATACCCACCCACCCACACACACACGCACACACACATAAACACACCCATCCACACACACATACGTACACACACAAACATATTTACATACACATGCTCACACATATACACAAATACACAAAAACACACACGTACACATACATATGCACACCCACACACATACACATACGCACATACGCACACCCATCCACACACACGCGCGCGTACACACATATAAACACACACACGCACACGCACAAACACATTCACATACACATGCTCACACATATATACAAATACACAAAAACACACACATACACACACAAACGCCCACCCACACACACACACAAACGCACACATGTACACACACATACATACATACACAAACACATTCACATACACATGCTCACACATATACACAAAAACACACACGTATACACAAATACGCACACCCACCCACCCACACATACACGCACACACGCACACACACACACATATATACATATATATACATATATATATATATATATATATATATATATATATATATATGTGTATATATATATATGTGTGTGAGAGTGAATAGAATTGTATATATTAAACACAATATACACCAATACAACGTATGTAAAATAACATCATTACTACTTACGGCTAGGCTTTTCACTTATACTTTATCTACTTAACTACTGTAACTTAATACTTAATACAGACTAGAACTAAGCTATATAGTAGCTTGACTGTACATTGTATATATATTGAACTGACCAATTAGAAGTAGATTGCGATTAAAACCAACTAAACACAGTTTATATTACTCAATAACAAATACAACTAAACAGTTTCTCCAATCAATGGGCGATTGGCAACTCTACTGTTCTTATTTCAAGCCACAAATGACTAATTCTCCATTCTTTCTCAATATTTATCTTTTACCCAAAACCTCCCACCAGAGACTTCTTTCATGCATTTAATAAAGCAATTGCTTAGGTTTAAACCTATAAACTACCAGTACAGATAATTATAATACAATTATTTAATAACCTACCAAAGCACTTTATCAATCTTGAGTTAATATCAATTTAATCTAGCTTGTAAATCTGTAATAATGTTAGTCTAAATTAAATACAATTTCATCGGAATGTTGTATTACACGTCGCCAGTATGTTGAGTTTTATTATAAACCTTTCTTAGGAAATGTTCACATGATATTCAATCATTCTTTATATTTCTATATCCGTATATATAACAATGTTTAATATTCTATTCTTGTTTCATTATTGTCAATGTATAAATAGTACATATTAACAATGGCCATTATTGCCTATTAACGTCATTAAACTACCAACTTCATCTATTAATACTATATTATAATATTCTTTAATGTTATGATGATTGGTAGTTATTTATAAGCTCAATTTAAAAATGCGATTTATCTTATTAGTATGCATTGTTAATAATACGAAAATAATTGCTTACTTAATGATGTATCATCAGTAGTCAGGTCTGCGAAATGAATTCCCTGGTAAAAATTCTGAGGTAAAAAAAAATGACAACTAAATAAAAAATAACAAACAGTTTAATTGAACTGTTTTCGAGTCCATTCATAACCGAGAAAATCGCTCCGCAAAGTTAGCGTGGTAATAGTTTTGTAAAATACTTTAATATGCTACAAATCTATTTAAAAAATTATAAAAAATGATGCACTATGAAAATTGAAATTACCCGGATTGTTTGACTAGAAGATAGTTAATCATTTTATGAAATACTTAGAACTAGCCAAAACAAATCGTGTTAACTATAGTTTCGTTTTATATAAAGCATTTTTCTTTTATCCAATAAATGGTGTAAGATTCAAAGAAAACAATTGTTACACCACTTAATTTGGTCAAGTTTCCAAAAATAAAAAATAATGTATACAAATTCTATTGACTGTATTTTTTTGGGAGTCCAATATTTACAAAGAATAATCGAAGTTTAATAGTAATTATATATAGATATATCCTAAAAAACAAAGTGATGAGGGCTTTGTAATATCCTTTGATTGTAACAAAAAATAGTATAAAAAAGTAAACAATTCAAAAAATAAAAACACCTATGTTTGCAAGAATCTATAGATTCCAGTGATGTAATAGTGATTTAATAATTTTGTAAACTCCTTTGATTTGTCTACAGAAATTAGAAATAATATTTAAGAAATGCATAAAAAGAAATAGTCTGGGTGGTTTGCTGGGATAATATATGTTTATAATATATGTTTTAATGATATTCTTGAATATCCCAGAAATCCATCGAATTTCATTTTTTGTAATACATAATTTATTTTTTACATTTGCAGACACATCCTAAGATATTACTAATATATAAGATTAGATCGCTGTGTTAGCTGAATAGGTAACAAGTGAGTATGTGTACCAATACGTCACGTAAGCTGGTTTATATGAGTATTTAGGAACTATTGTACTACTAGTGAGGTGTTCGAGTGATGAATGAAGAATTCCTATTTCAAAATATCACCAGATAAGTCAAGCGTAACGCATAGCGCCCATTTTGTATGGCGGGCGTTTAGAAATGAACTCACGCAAACTCGCCGATCTGTCATTCATCCGTGACCGGAATATTTTACTACGCAGCCAATTCCTATACGCAGTAATAAGCCTGTCTTCGTGGTGTTAAAGTAACCTCTCTCTTATCTCAGGTACGCAACATATTTATATATATACGCAGTATATTATATGTGAGAATAATGCTTTATATATTTTATGTACCTATCAAACTACGTCACTTGGATTTATAGCCATATATATAATGCGACAATAATGTTAGAATGTAGATGATATACGAACATATCTCTATTTAAGTAATTACATCCATATGAATAATGCCGATAGTAGCTATTTTATAAATTGAATTACTATTTAATTAGTCGTAGATTATGTAATGATAACTATTTAAAATCATTATATAATATAGTATACTGTCGATAAAACATAAATAGCACAATCTTGTTTAGAACATTATTCAACCTTTTGTAATTCTACTTTCATATCACTATTTATCGTCGATATAATATTATCTAATAGAAATAGATAACCATTGATCGTCTATATAATATGTTCAATAAATAAAGCCAATATTGCCCTTGCACCGGTCAAGCTATACATACTGCAACGCCAATACCAATCGCCACGGTCCAATGATTTCAGATTTTATGAGCGTTGTTGGTTTTCTACTTTAATGACGTAGACGAAATGTTATTCTATTCCTATAGAATATATCTAGTCTTTATACAGAAATCTCTAGTTCTACCTTTATTCTATATATTTACCTTTATTCTATATATTTACCTTTATTCTATATATTTACCTTTATTCTATATATTTACCTTTATTCCTATCCTTTACACATATCTCTGTACTTTACACCTATTCTATATGTCCTATTCTATATGACCTATATCTTGCATTTACACCTTACATTTACATCTCTAACCTTTATTCATATCTCTGACCTTTACACCTATCACTTACTTTACCCCTTCCCTTACTTACACCCATATCTTCCCTTAACACCTATATCTTCCCTTAACACCTATATCGTACGTTTACATATATGATTATCTCTACTAAAATCTTTTACTTTCATATATATATATATATATATTACCTTTACGTATGTGTCTTATATGACACATGTATGTATTTACACTGTACATATATTATATGATATATGTACATTGTACAGTGTACAATGTACACTGTACAATGTACACTGTACAATGTACATTGTACACTGTACAATGCACAGTGTACCTTCTGCAATGTACAGCAATTTATAACTTTATACCTATGTATTATATTTACATCTAAACCTTTCTTTTATATCTAATAGATAATTATATATATATATATATATAATATATATATATATATATATATATAGATATATATATATATAATATATATATATATATATATATATATATATATTTCTAGCGTTGTCTATAGCATTACCTCCTAGCCAACTCTACTCAATACTCTACCATCTTGATGTATCCAACTACACCTCCTCACTATTCCCTTTACCACCACCTCATAACTCTATTTCACTAATTAATCCGCCCTTCATAACCCTTATACGCCCTCCGTCAACATCTGCCAGGCTTTTCTATCCATCTTGATCCATACCACCAAATGTCCTGCTTATTTGACTCTACCTCTACCATTACATACGTACCTACTGCCCCACCGCTATGTCTTCATATCCTACTCCGTTTGTTACGGACGTGGCTGTACATTTACATGTCTTACCCAACAATTGTCCAAACGTCACCCTCCTTACTCACCTCGAACCCCACTGCACCCACCACATACCCTACGACCCCATTGCACCCACCATATACCCTACGCCCTACTGAACCCACCACATACCCTACGCCCCCACTGCATACCCTATGCCCCTACTGCACACACCGCATACCCTACGACCCCACAACACCCACCACATACCCTACGCCCCTACTGAACCCACCACATACCCTACGCCCCCACTGCATACCCTATGCCCCTACTGCACACACCGCATACCCTACGACCCCACAACACCCACCACATACCCTACGCCCCTACTGAACCCACCACATACCCTACGCCCCCACTGCATACCCTATGCCCCTACTGCACACACCGCATACTCTTCGACCCCACAACACCTACCACATACCCTACGCCCCTACTGCACCCACCACATGCTCTACGCTCCCACTACACCCACCACATACCCTACACCCCTACTGCACCCACCACATACCCTACGACCCCATTGCACCCACCATATACCCTACGCCCCCACTGCACCTACAACATACCCTACGACACTATCTCATGACCTTCACCTACCTCCCTATCAATATCTTGCCATTATATTAGACTTAGTACAGTAAACATCTATTCTTTACCTACTCTCACCTTTAACCTAACAACCGTTATCACATTCAAATAATACATTTCTTTTTCTATCCATATCCTCTACTCCATCTCCTGTTTAACACTTTCTTACGCTAACCTACGACTTTTATCCGTCACCTTTGTCAATCTGAACAATGCAATAGTTCCCCAACTTATCCCACACCTCACTACCTTAATCATTACCTAGCCCAAGTATCACCAATTCTCTCACTCACATAATAAACCCTTCTTATATTTTATTCTTATCTCTCAAAACATTGCGGTATTCAATATATGCTATATTTATGTTATCCAGGATATCGGATATTGAGATCAAATTATCAATATTAGAAAACATCCGAGCTATGTATGGGATATAAACTATCTCCCTCTCTCCCTCTCCCTCCCTCTCCCTCTCCCTCTCCCTCCCTCTCCTCTCCCTCTCCCTCTCTCTCTCTCTCTCTCTCTCTCTCTCTCCCCTCTCCCTCTCCCTCTCCCCTCTCCCTCTCCCTCTCCCTCTCCCTCTCCTCTCCCCTCTCCCTCTCCCTCTCCCTCTCCCTCTCCCTCTCCCTCTCCCTCTCCCTCTCCCTCTCCCTCTCCCTCTCCCTCCTCTCCCTCTCCCTCTCCCTCTCCCTCTCCCTCTCCCTCTCCCTCTCCCTCTCCCTCTCCTTCCCCAGTTCCCTCTCCTTCCCCCAGTGCCCTCCCCCATATATCTCTCCCTCCATATTTCTGATTTCATGTCAGTCCGTATCTCTATTCAGTTATAATATAATTTTTTGCGACAATCGATAATTCAGACATGCAATTTTCTCCCGTGACAAACTCTACTGTACTAAATCCATGACCACAGATCATACTGACCTATCTCTGCTCTGACCATATGGTCTTACTGGTCAGCTTGCATGTTTTACTTTCTTTACGTGCGGCGTAAGCCGTTAGTTGACCTCTGACCGTATGTCATGATTTTGTTATTAATCGTTGACGTCGTCTGTTTGAACACTGTATAACGTACGGTAGTATGTATAACGTTAGGTCCACTGTAGTTCTCATTGTGTACCCCTGTCAGCACTCCTTTCAGCACCCCGACCAGCACTCTCTCTCTCTCTCTCGCTCTCGCGCTCGCTCTTGATAAGTATAACATAACAACCTCATAACATTTACATACATTTACTTAAAAAATGTACTTACTGTAAAATACAATGCATGCACTTTTCGATATGAATACATTCTAGTTATCTACTTCCTGTTTTTTGTAAATACTGGTGAATCATACTTATTCATTTCATTTTCTAACCACACCCTTAACATTAGACTAATTATAATTCGGGTAACCATAGTTACGCGTTATATGGCAACGCCTATGCTACCCGATGACATATGTCATCTCATATGAACATTGGAATCACGCGACCAATCGGTGTTGGTTTACATGCGCATTTTTTTCAATAACCAGGTAACCGAGATCTATATTTAAAATTCTTTTCT